>JAECUM010093546.1:0-76977 GCA_016617855.1 Megalonaias nervosa | reverse complement strand
AACGTATTTTTCGTTAAAATACCGAAAATTATACCCCAGTAAAACCGCATCCAAAATACTGTACGAAAAGAAACTAAGACTACATTATGCTTTCACCATTGACACAACTGATGCATATAACAGAGACTGTAGCCGTTATGGATTTCCGAATATATGCTAATGAAAAAAAATAAAGGAATATTTCAAAACAATTGTATTTTTTTGTTATATATATATATATATATATATATATATATATATATATATATATATATATATATATATATATAACAGCTCTATAACAAGTCAGACAATATGGATGAAGGCTCTCATTAAATATACCATTCAGTAAATGTATTTTTATTTATTTATTTATTTAGTGATTTATGTTTTAATTTATTTATTTTTTTATTTATTTATTTATTTATTTATTTATTTATTTATTTATTTATTTAACAGCTGATGGAGAAATCATCTTCTCTGAATTTGAGAAACGGTTCGATCTTTATATTGAAAATTTTGAAGGGCATAGCTGGTAGTAATATAACGGATATGATGGAGAACTCATCTGGTCTGAATTTGAGAAAGGGTTCGATCTTAGTCCTGAATATTATGAAGCGTAGAGCTGGTAGTAATATAACGGATACATCAGGCCTAGATGCAGTAATACACGCACAGCACAAGAAGATCCATTGAAGAAGCGTAGTCAAATGTTTGAAATTAGTGCCTAAAATCTTAAACATGAATAAATGAATTTAATATTCTCTGTTTATTAATTGATCGGTCATCCTTGCTCGCGGTGTTTTAACTGAACAAAATCTACGGGGATATTTCAGTCAACTTTCAAATATTACAATTTCATGTTTCCTGTAACTGCTAACACCTTCCTGTACGTAATTGAATTACAAGTTAGAAATGTAGACTGTATGTCTATATGTTCATCTGTAATAAAATATGATTAAACAAAAACAACAACACATATAAATCATAATGAAGACAAAACGATATGGTTGAAATGACCAAAAATAATATAAGGCTTTAAGAAAGAAAATTCTCATTCACTCGTATAGAGTGTTATTAAACTTCAGTTTGGATATAGCACTTCAGTAACTCCGATGAATACTTTGAATACATAACTACTCTACAAATATATATGAAGCAAGCTATAACTGATTCAAGATGGCCGCTATCGCTTAGCCGGCTTGAGGCAGCTGTCCAGGAATTTTGTGCCGTTTCTCATTATATATGTACTTGTTGTCTGTCTTCGTCTGTGTTATTGTGTTCATCGTGCACTGGCTGTTCTATTCGAATGTGTTTCTTCATCTTCTTGTATTGGAAACGAGAAAAAAAAAAATAGATTTATTCTCAGCTGTCTTGTTCCACTGCTACAACTTCCTTTGTTATCGAACAAACCGCCATCACGTGATACTGAGCAGGTCCACCCGTTTATGCTACGATGGGCCCTCATTAATTGCGTTAAATGGCCATTCCTTGGCTCTCCACACTACATTGTGCACTAGACGAAACGACCTGGGACTACATTCATCATTCCATAACTGTAAACGGAAGCGAGAAAAGAAGCGTTGTTTCAAAGCTGGCCGGCGTAGAAAAGGAAGATAATTCCGGTTATCTCCCTTTCGCCCTTTCCGGCACAGAAATTTGAAAATTCGGCCCTTACTTTAGACAACCTAATTCAAATCCCAATTAAATCGTCAACCTTTATGTCAACTATCGAGGAGATATCACTGCGCATCGCATTATTCAATGCCCAGTCAGTAGGACCACCGGAAAAGGGCACACAAATAGCTAATTTTGTCAGCGATCAGAATATCGACGTCTTTGTCCTGGCAGAAACATGGCTAAAAACATCAGGCGATGAACCCAAGTGCGCGGGTCTAACACCCACCGGTTACTCCATCAAGTCGTTCCCCCGCCACTCTCGCGGAGGTGGAATTGCTGTCATCGCAAAGAACTCTATGATCAACCGTCTTAACTGCACTACAGCCTTCAGTTTCTACCACACATCGTTTGAACTAATCCAAACTACACTGATACTGGAACAAAGGCCAGTCCACTTTTTCTGCCTCTACCGCCCTCCTTCTAGTAGAAAAAACAAGCTGACAGAATCTCTCTTTTTGGAGCAGTTTCCGAATATCCTGGAGTATGGAAATTCGATAGGTGCCTACCTTATTATTCTTGGAGATTTCAACTTTCATTTTCACTGTCCTGTAAACCCATGCACATCAAAACTCCTAGATTCCATTAACGTTTTCAACCTCAAACAGTCAGTTAGCTGACCCACCCATAAACATGGTCACATTTTAGACTGGATTCTTTGCAGACCTAATGATACTATTCTACAGTCCTCCCTGAAGTCCCACGAATTTGTATGAGATCACCTCTGCATTATATGCCGTCTTGACGTATTAGTCCCTAACCATCCACTTTTATTCGCTACTAAGAGTAACTTTCGTATGATAAACAGAACCCAACTAATGCATGACATCCAAGCAAACTAACAACTAGCTTACCTTCTACAGCAGAACAACTCGATAACTGCCTGCGTTCATTGCTTGACAAATATGCCCCATCAACCAAGTGCACAGTATCAATTCAGAAGTGTTCTCCGTGGTATAGCAATGTTAGGGATCAGGTTCGCACTGCTAAAAGAGACCGCCATAAAGCTGAGAGGCTATGGCTTTCCACCAGACTCACTATTCATAAGCAAATCTATGATGCCGCTAAGAAGAATGTCACAAACATAGTCCATGCAGCGAAATCAGCCTACTACAGTACTAAGATCACGGTAGGTTCCAGCTGCAAAGAGGTATTTGAGATTGCTAACAAGCTAATGACAAGGAACACATGTACACCACTTCTAGCTACCTTCTCTCTAGTCGACCTTCCGGACCTTTTTGCAAATTTCTTCCGTGACAAAGAACAAACCATCAGAGATAAACTTGACAACACAATTTCAATTGACACGTCGTCACCATACAGAATTTCAGCGGCAACCGTTAGCAGCATTTGAACCTGTCACTATGGATTTAGTACGTACAATCATGATGAAGAGTCCACCAAAATCATGCCACCCCGATCCGATTTCGACATCACCGCTGCGTGAGTGTTTAGATCCAATATTGCCTTCACTAACTGATGTTATTAATACATCTCTCTCATCTGGGGAATTCCCATCATTTAAAAAATAAAACGGCCATTGCAAAGACTGCCGAACATACCAACACTCGACCATGATGATTTAAAGAACTACCGCCCAGTTTCTAATCTCCCATTCATGTCAAAAATCTCAGAAAAAGTTGTTCTATCTCAACTTGTATCTCATCTGAATTCAAACAGTCCTTTTAGCAATGTACAGTCTGCATATTGCCCCTGTCACAGTATTGAAACTACTCTTCTGAAAGTAGTCAATGACCTTCTCTCTGCTTTGGATAGCAGAAAGATTACAGTCCTCACTCTCCTTGATTTGTGTGCAGCATTTGACACTACAGACCATGATATATTACTTTACCGTACCCAGCATGTATTTGGCATTCATGAGACTCCCTTACTATGGTTCAAGTCCTACTTGGTCAACAGGACACAAATTGTGTCCGCAAATGGAAAATACTCTAGCCCAGTTGATTTATGCTGTGGTGTTCAACAGGCGTCTGTTCTTGGACCTGTTCTCTTCAGTATATACGCTCAGCCACTCTCAAGTGTCATAGATCATCATCCAGTGTCTCACCAATTGTATGGTGATGACACCAAAATATACAAATCTAGCCATCCGACTGAAGTTGAAGCTACCATCCAAGGCGTATAGAGGTGCATTTCCGATGTGAAATCATGGATGACATCTTTTCCACACCAGGGCCCATCGACGTGGAAGAAATTGCCCACTGCGCTTACACACAACAACACAGTGATGTCATTCAAGAGCGCACTTAAAACGCACCTATTTCAACTGCAAGAACAGACATAAAGACCTAATAATGTATCCTTACCTTAAATATTTACAGCATGTTTTCTGTTTCTAATTTCGTGGTGTTTGTTTTTATTTTTGTAATCATATCATTATATATGTTTTTAAGTGTTGTCAAATGTTGTAAAGCGCTTAGAGCTTCTAAAGATTAGGCGCTATACAGAGTCCTCATTATTATTATTATTATTATTATTATTATTATTATTATTATTATTAATTTTATTATTATTATTATTATTATTATTATTATTATTATTATTATTATTATTATTATTAGTATTGTTATTATTATTATTAGTATTATACATAGACAGATCACAACACAAGATTTAAAACAATTGTTTACAACTCAACATTTATACACATACTCACTTGGCCTGCGCCATAATATTTGTCTTTGGCATCCTTTAATTTCAAATGGAATTCTCGGCAAAATTTTAAGGAATTTTGCTTCCAGAACCAACTGAGCTAGAAGCAAAGCAATATATTAAATTTAAGTATCCGTTATGTATGTACCTTAAAAAACACTAGGAGACTTAGGTAGGCAAAAACCTAATTTCTAACTTAAAACTATGAAAAATTTCAGTTAGAGAACAATTCTACCCATAATCATGGTCAAAGGTGAAGCAGATATTATATTTTAAATATACATAACTGTGTATGTATGTATGCATGTATGTATATATGTATGTATGTATGTATTTATGTATGTATGTATGTATGGATGTATGTATGTATGTATGTATGTATGTATGTATGTATGTGTGTGTATGCATGTATGTATGTATTTATGTATTTATGTAGGTATATCTATATATATATATATATATATATATATATATATATATATATATATATATATATATATATGTGTGTGTGTGTGTGTGTGTGTGTGTGTGTGTGTGTGTGTGTGTGTATGTATGTATTTATGTATGTATGCATGTATGCACGTGCATATGTATTTATGTATATATTTATATCGATATTCCTCAGGTACCAACTAATATGCATTAAAGATGTCTGCTTTGTCCAAATCTTAGTGCGCCCTACCTTCGTCTGATAGTGAAGTACAAACTTTACAAGCTTTGCCATTAAGTACAAATTATAATACAAAAGTCAAGTGCTCTCTTAACCATGTCCAATTTATAGCTATTTCCCAAAATGCAAAATATAGTGATCTACCTTTTACCTGAAAAGGGGGACTAACTTGATAACATCTAGAAAGCATCTAAATCTTAATGTGTGGCAAAATAATGTTTTATTTCCATATCTATTTATTTTAGTTTTTATTACACTTCCATCTTTCATTCTTCTCTGTACATTTGGAACTTCATTTCTTATTTTCGCATTTGCATTTTCCACTCTTAAGCTTGTGGAGATAAGATTGTGGTCAATCCACTTCTAACTGACAAACCTTGTTTCGGTCAAAAAGAAATCCTATTGAAAATAAAATGCAAGAGTTTTGCCCTGATTGTGTAGTTACTAGAACCATGGCAAAAATAGCTCTTACGAATGAGCTTGATCAGGAAGCTATCGATGTAGCTAAAACAAGCACTAGGCAAGTTTTTGTTGAGGTAACGTGTCCCACTGTTGCTGATCAATCAAAACGTATTGATCATTGTGATCATCTTTTAACTACTTTATTTACTCTCTCATTTCTAATCAAGGTTGAAAAAAGACAATCGCTTGTCGTCAAACATGAATAAGGATCTTGTGTGCCATCTGAATGTCACACTATTTGCTAGGTACCAATTCGCTACTCTTTGCAAAATCTGGAACTCATAAGAAAATGGGTATCACCTGATGACGAGTAGTCAGTGAGCTATACATTTGTGGTGTCGAGCTGTCATTGCCCTATCAAATAATGGTACCTAAGTCATATAGACAGTAAACTCTAATGTTAGCTCATGAAATTAATTCGACTGGTCATCTGGGAGTCTTCAAGACTTACTACAAGATCTTAAGTCATGTTTTAAAGTCCGAAAATTAAACATGTTTCCAGGTATTTTATAGCTTGTTTTAGTTGTTAGTTGCCCAGTTTTAGTTCTCTTGAAATATCTCTTGGACATAATGTCCATGAATTATATGAACAGTTACAAGAAAATAACAAATTATTTTAACAGAGGATCCCGACACTAATCTTTTAGGTTACGACATGGTTAGTATGAAGTAGTAAGATATTATTTTCTGTCTACTGCCTTAAGATACAATTAAGGCAGGTCATAGCTACAAAGGCAAGGACTTTTCAGACTGGTAACACATTTCTGTCGTTCTTGCCAATGTTTCAAAATCCTCTTCTGGTCAGATATTATGGTCCTTACCAACTTAACGAGAAAGTGATTGAAATTATATCAACTCACATATGTGGAAAAACATAAATAACTATGTCACCATTCGTGTAAATATGTTAAATGATTATGCGATCGAGATATGTCTGTAAATTATTGAATACATTTATTTGATGCTGTCACACACAGTGACGATTTAAATGATGAGGTAGAACTGAAATGTAATGACTCTGTTTCAACCTGTCTGAAATATTAAAGAATCTGGTAATAACCTTTCACATCGACAGCCACCGTTGATGAATGAGTTAAAATCGCTAATATATGAGTATCAGCACTTCTTCCCAGAACTTCCAACTTGAAGAAACAAAATCTGCCAAAATGTTACAACTGTAGATTCCATGCCTGTAAAATCGCACCCTTATATGAGGAATCCTCCCAATCGGGAATGTTTGAAAACGAAAAGTAAAGTATGTGCTGGTGAATGACTTTAACTGGAGTTCACCGTGAATTATTGTGCATAAACCATATCATTATTTCGGTATTTGCAGAAACCACGGAAAGGAAAAGGGTGTAACCAACATTGTTGATTCCGATAATAGAAGAGTGAATTGACAGAATTAAAACAGCATAATATGCCACCAGGTTGGACCTCTCAAAAAGGAGTTTGGCATTTTCAGCTTACGAATAGAGAAAAACAAATGCCGGCATTTCCAAGTTCGTCTGCATGCTACTAATACAATTTGATGTCATTTGGATGCAAATTATTCCTCTGCATTGCAGTGAATAAGGAACACTATAGCATCTGATACAGATGTATCTCGTGCATGCGTTGACGAGGTCATTATTTAAGGAGAATATTGAAAAGATCACCTCACAACCATCTCATTATTCTTCGTTCGCGTGCGTGAGGCAAATTTGACAATTAATATAAGTAAAAGTGAGTTTTACCGAGCTCGGCTCAGATTGGTAGGACACATAGTGTGTTACGTTTTAGATCTTTATTTTGCATTCCCTGCTCAAATATGTACACACACAACGAATGCGATGTTTGGGTACTCCTGGATATTATCGGAAATTGTGGTGACATTTTTTGCATAATTGGAAAGCCCCTGAACAATATGTTGAATAAGAAGACGACATGTTACAGTTCTGACAAATTTCATAATGCACTTGATAATTCAAAGGCCATATTTAAAAGTGCACCTCTTCTTTGAGCGTGAGATTTCAACCAATCATTTAAGATGTTGGAATATCAATGTGATGTGTGGATTGGCGGCGTATTAACTACGGTAGCTGTAAATGGTGCCAATCAACCAGTGTGTGTTGGGTTTTGTAAAAATATTAAATACGCAACAGACAAGTTATTCCACTGTAAAGAAGAATGTTTGGTTTTAATGTAAATGGTGCCAATCAATCAGTGTTTTTTTTTTTTTTTTTTTTTTTTTTTTTTGCTCTTTTTGAATTGACAGAATTAAAACAGCATAATATGCCACCAGGTTGAACCTCTCAAAAAGGAGTTTGGCATTTTCAGATTACGGACAGAGCAAACGAAATGCCGGCATATCCAAATTCTTTTGCATGGTACTAATACAAATTGAAGCCATTTGAATGCAAATTATTCCTCTGCATTGCAGTGAATAAGGAACACTATAGCATCTGATATAGATGTATCTCATGCATGCGTTGACGAGGTCATTATTTAAGGAGAATATTGAAAAGATCACCTCACAACCATCTCATTATTCTTCGTTCGCGTGCGTGAGGCATATTTGACAATTAATATAAGTACAAGTGAGTTTTACCGAGCTTGGCTGAGATTATTAGGACATTTAGTTTGTTACGTTTTAGATCTTTCTGTGCATTCCCTGCGTATATATGTACACAAACAACGAATGCGAGGTTTGGGTATTCCTGGACATTATCGGAAATTGTGGTGACATTTTTTTTCCATAATTGCAAAGCCCCTGAGCAATATATTGAATAAGAAGACGAAATGTTACAGTTCTCACAAATTTCATAATGCACTTGATAATAAAAGTCCATATTTAAAAGTGCACCATTTCTTTTAGCGCCCGATTTCAATCGATCATGAAATATGTTGGAATATCAATGTGATGTGTGGATTGTCGGCGTATTAACTCAGGTAGCTGAAAATGGTTTTTTTTTTTTTTTTTTTTTTTTTCTTTTTAAATATTAAATACGCAATGGACAAGTTATTCTACTATCAAGAAGAGTGTTTTGTTTTAATGTTGTTTTCACAACATTGTAAAGTGGTTATTAATTATGTTCCTTCCCTGATTATTGTATTCATTGTTCACAACCGTTACTAAATAATTGTTGCTACATTCATGTTCCATTGCCAATCTTGAGCAGAAGCGGGGGTTGGGAGGCTTAGTTTTCACTATTCATGTTTAGTTGCTAGCCTTAAAATTGACACTTGCACATCGCAGCGTCTAGTTGCTTTGGTCATACCTTTCTTAAACTGATAACTATTTCCTTGCGGAAGTATCTCCAGACAGAATCAAATTGTTTCATTTTTAAAACTTATTTGACCACCAAATGTTATTAGACATTCATTTTATTAAAAGAAAATGTACCCTTAATTCAAACATATTGGTCATATATCTGTTACCATAACTCTGTAATCCACTGAAATGATTGTCAACACTGTGTCTGTATTTACATACGTAAGGAGAAAGGAATCAAAGTAAATATTGTATGACTAACACAATTAGAAGAAAATCTGAGCAGTTTTGTATGAGAGAGATATTCTTGAAAACTTGACCTTATTGTTGACTGCCGATAGGATTTGCTATAGATGAATGGTTGCTGAGGCAATACATATATCAGTATATATCAGGGGTGATGTCTTACATGGTATGACTGACTGGAAGTCTAGTAGCAGCTTCTTATAATGCTTCTAACATTGTTGCATAGTAGAAATATAACAACATTGCCCTTGCTAAATGGTCACTCATATAATGAAATTATGTAAAGCACGACGTTTTGGTATATATGACATTTAGCTTGTTAAAATTCCAGATAATTGGTTAAAATATAATCAGTTTGATTTTACTGACCTCATTTTGAATATTAATAATTCATTTTTTCTTTCTTTGCAATCGTATATTTGTCATTATCATTAAACAAATAGTTGGAAGGTTGATGCGATACTTGTGCTATTCAAACACTGTCTGATTATTCTGCTCTGTTGTTTGTTCATTCGTTTGTCTTTTTGCTAATATTTAACCCATATATGTGTCATAGCTTGACAGAGTGCCATGTACAGCAAACATTTTCTATCTGATGTGTTTTATATATCTCATATGTAGCTTTCTCAGCTTCAGGAAATATCATAACACAATTATAATGCAAATATATATTATAGCTTGACAATATCATATACTTAATAGTAATGGTGAAACGATTCATCTATATATTGATGCGTCAATACTTTTGCTGTAACGATAGACATTTGCATATAAGAGATGGAGAATCGATACAAAATAATACTTACTGAATATAAGTTACTTTTTGTCTTTAGCAGTCATGAATGATTATTATCAGTTTGCCTTTCCTTCAATATAGAATTCATCTGAAATAGCATTTGCAGTCCTAGGCAATCACTTGTGTTAGTAAATATCAAAAGACTGTTGAGAATACTCGCTCGCAGTCTGCAAATCAGCACAGATTAACTTGGTTTGTAATCTGCTTCCCCCCCCCCTTGTAATCTTCCCCCAAATCCCGTTCCATGCTAATTATCTTAACCCAGCAGCATGTTCAGCATATGCGATACATTCCAATCATGTTCCACAAGTGTAATTAAGTACATTACCCATCATTTGATAACCACTTTCAAGGAGGATTTCTAGCGGTTTTTTTTCACACGGTGAAATAAGTTACATACAAATCTCATTGGTGGTTATTGCTTGTTCCGGTCCAGGTTAAATATTAACTACTAATCATGAATTAGTGCAGCTTATTACCTGCATGACAAACATGACATACTGGCAAAGCAACAGAGAATCTTCGCACAAAAATCATTAATATATAAGGTACTTAAACAGAGATGTTGTCAGGGCGTATGATTGCGTGAATCATGCCAAATTTGAAAGCACTGGCACACTTGGAGAACAGTGATGCACAAGAACTCATGCAAATTAGTCCTGCATATAGGAAAATGTGCTCTGCGAAGTATAAACTTTTGTATTTACTGTTCTTGATGCGACATCTGTTTTTCGGATAGTTAACTGTTTACATATTTGGATACTTCAAGCAAGACATGAATGGCTGTTAAACCAAATTTGATTGGCACATTGTGCTCTTAATAAACAATATGGCGTAGTTTAAACCTTCCATAAAAAAGTTTTAAAAATACGGGCTACCTAGAAAACCCAAAATGTCTGATTCCTGGAATGATTTATTATGTTTTAGTTGGCAAATACTGACTGGTGATAGTGATGATAATTTTTAAATTTATGAAGTGTATCAGGTTATTGGAGCGAGGAAATTCTTAATAGAGATACTAGTGATTGTTTTTGAGCCCGAAAATGGTGTCAAATTCTAGTCAGATGTATATGTTGGATGAGCGAAAAGAGACGGCATTACTGTCAATCTCCCTTTCAGCGGTACCAGTACTTCGAAATTAAATGTAGAAAGGGCAGAATGGCCTGATACAAACAATTTAAAAGTAGAATGCAATTTTAATTTTTTGGGTCAATCAATTTAACCCTGTGGATCATATCTTACAATACCAGATATACATATCAGGGTTAAGATAAACTGACTACAGTAAATAGTGAAGACTGTAATAAAATTAAGAAGTATATATATATATATATATATATATATATATATATATATATATATATATATATATATATATATATATATATATATATATATATATATATATATATATATATATATTTGAACACTTCTGTCTGCACAAACAGTAGTTGTTCTTGTTATAGGGTTTAACGTCATATTTTAGCGCAGGATAGGGTATACATGGTGTCCAGTATAAATGGTGAAGGAAAATCCTGGGAAAACCCCGGAAAGAACCACCGACCCACGACAATCTACTTGCAAACTTTTTCACGTACCCACATTGGCCGAGACTCGAACCCGCACAGACAGAGGTGAGATGGCATTTATCCATAGTCATTCTGAAAGAGTGAAAAGCAATAAGCATTTATTTACCTGGAATGCAAAGTGAAAATGTAAATGAAAGGCACTTACAGTTTTTCAAATTACGTCCCAAAAATCCTAGAATTACAGACAAAAGTCTTAATAATTTAAAGTCCAAAATAAATTAAATCCAAAGCAGAGGGTGTTGATATGTCTGTGGTAGTACATAATGTTGACTTTCCAACAGTCTTTGGTTGAATCACAGTAATATAAATCAAGGTTTGAATTAATTATAAATTTCAGTGAATGTCTCTATCCAAGATTTGTATTAGAGTACATTTGTATTTTCAGAAAAAATAATCACTTGAATGCAACAATTTCAGGAAAAAGATTCCAGTCGAAAATAAAATATTGAACACAACGTATATTTCAATTTGAAAGTTCTAGGTCTTAAAGCTCGACTGAGAAATTGTCTCAGTTACAAGATTATATAGTTCTCTACAAAATTAGCATTTTAAAAATAACAACTATTACCTAATGGAAAATAAAATTCTAGTATGATGCTGATGTTTACAAAATTAAAATGTTAGTTATAATTAGAAATCAGAACCTGTACTGTGTGAATTACACCAAGGAAATTCAAAAACCTAGTTACAGACCAAAATTAACATTTATTAATAATGCTTCTGATATTAAGCCAATACACACTGACGATATTTTGACAATGTAATAGTTGTTCACAAATTAAAATTAAAAATAATAAATTAAGGTCAAACAGAAGACGAATGCGATATTTTTCAAGGTCATGTCCAGCATACAATGTTACATAACAATAGTATGCAATGAAAGAATTAAAAAAATAATAACACCTCACAAACAATGCAAATTGAATTTGCATAACAGCATAAGTTTATGACTGTAATTTATTACACTTGATGTCCTAGGAATGTATCACTTGAAATACTTATTTATATGCAATGCGTAAACAACAATTTGGTCACGAAAAAACACAAAAGCTGTGAGTTCCTTTCTTGATTGTTACCACAAACAACTAAGTTCAATATCCCATGATGATCTATATTGGGAAACAATAGAAGCTCACAAATTAAGGATATCCACTTACTAATATCTGCAGGTTGAAATCACATGATTATAAGATGTTATCTAAGTGTTATCATACTGGATTGCTTGAACCTTCTGCTGTGTCAAAATAATTATATATCAGAGCATTAGAGCACCAACAGAAATATGTTTTACATATCCACAAGTTTTTCACATGAAAATATAAGAAATCACTGTTAATATTAACATAAATACCTTAAAGAGTGTTTGAACATATCGGTGATAACTTTATCCCACACATTAAACTGAGTTAATTGTATATCAAGGCATATTGTTCCAGTATATCTAAATCATACTTATTTAATGACACAGTATTCCTTTGGTGATTTGATGTGTTCCGAAAGATGTTAACAATTATATTTCTTTACTTTCTTTTACTGGCTACATTTCATTGACTATATGGCTGCAATGCTGAGGTTAAAAAGTGTACTTAATGTTTACTATGCTTATAGATGATATTCACTGGAACCTGTTGCTGTTAAAGCAAATTAGTATGTTACAACAAAATATTTGTCAGTGTCAATCCAAGATCCTATTTTTCATATTTATTTTGTCATTATTTGTTTCCTTACATTGCTTACATTGTAAACAGATAAAAAAATTCCTGTGTAACATGGAGCAATTTTCGGTGAATGTAAGATCTGAAAGTAAAAGAGAACATTGTGTACAGGTACAAACAGCAAGTCAAGTGTGAAAGCAATACAGAAAAAAGGTCTAGAATAATATGGTCTAAGGAGGAGAAGGCAGATTTAGGAAGACAAGTGGGACAATTTATAAGAACTGCTTCACTGCCAGGAGAAGCTGCATGTGGAGAGTCAAAAGGAAGGAACCTATTATGGCCAGGCATCTGTGAAGCTACATTAAATTCTTTATACAAGATTCAAAATCTATAAGTTGATGCTATTGGATTAGACAGTCGGGACCTCGTTTTATACTCCAAATAAACATTACGTCATTCAGATCATTGTATCGTTCTTTGCGTAATTTTTTGTTATGCATTTTTTCTTTAAAGTATGAAAAATAATGTGTACAATAATTATCATTTTGGAAAGAGATCATGTAAAAGAAATGTACGACCAACATTGAGAAGGATTTTAAAATATCGACATTTCAGTATTAAATTCTTGCATCAGATGTAACTGCGCAAAAGCAACATGTACTAGTAATAAATGTTGTTTAAATTTGATTACATATATGTGCATTAGAAAAGGAATAACCGCGACAAAGATAGGTATTCCATCACATTTTTCTTCCTGCATCTTGTGATCCAATAAAATATGCCCTGATATGAGAGAGAGGTTTCAGGATAAATGTAATCTGTATTGTTAAGATAGTGGACGATAGTGATCATATTCCTGTACAAATGTTTCATTCAATTATCAACTGATACCACTGTGTCAACAATTCCTTCTAGTTTTAACTATGATATCCATTGTTTCAAGAACAGAACTGTTTTTCAGTGTTATTTGAATCTATTTAAATACACTAACGCTTGAGTCAGGTCATTTCAGTTGAAACCTGTTTTGAGATCAATTTGCGGCAGACCGGATCAAATCGGGAAATGAGGTTACCCATAGGGTATTATGAATACAGTCCCATGCAATGCCTGGTGCATACTCGCGCAAGTTACTCAACCAGTGGCACATTTTGTACTTGACGACAGCAGTACCATTTAGAGTAACAATTAGCATGAGCAAGGAAAAAAAAAACACATGCCGCCTAACTACAGGAAGGGTACATGCACTTACTCTTATTTGATGGGAACGGACAGGTCATTGTGCATACAAAGAAAATTGTGCAATATGATTAAATGGCCATTTTTGGGATTTGACTTAAATGGAGTCAATATTAATATAAATATTATCAATATTTATTCTTTGAAACTGAAGGATTATAGTATGTATTTTAACAGTTTACATTTACTATTTAGTATATTAATGTTTTCCGTTTCACAAAAGGTTCAGACAAACAGGACATGATTACTTCAGTATAATTATTCATTGCGATTTCTTAACACTCTGTTTAAAAACAAATTCTCCAAATATGCTCTTCCTGTAGATAGTTTTCATATTAGTTTTAAAAAAGTTTGGATTTTAATTTCTTTACCAGGAGTAGATTGAGACATGTATACTTTGGTAAGAAATATACAGCAGTTTTGAAAAGGGACATTGCATACCTTAAATGCAAGTCTAGTATAATTTCATTGCTCCAACCTAGGTTTGTCTGAAATATTCTGAAAACAAAACTTATTAAACAACTTTCAGATTAATCTTTATGCAACATTTGTGTTCGTTATATGTTAAAAATATCAATCAATGAAATTATGTCACATCTATATTCTTGACTTGTATTTTAGCACCTGGCTTTACTGTGCTCAAACGTCTCCTTTCCACTTCCCATTTTTCTGTCTATTTTCTTGACTTGTCTAAGTGACTCAATGGCCTGCTGCCCACTTTTCATTTTTGTTGTGTATTGTACTGCTTGGACTGAAGGGCCAACAGTCCAATTGGAATTATAGAACAGACAATTTAAATTGTGTTTGCTTCTTTCTCTGAATTATTAAAGATGAAATGATTTGAATTACTCAAATACATTTACACATTACAAATGAAAATGTCACTTGTTTTGCTGTTCCTTCCAAAAACAAATTGACAGTTTGATATCGCATCAAGTTTGGAAGGAACTACCTTATCTGACTATACAAGATATTGTTCATACAGACAGTACAGATAACTAAGTTGATGTTTTCGTATTAGTTTTAAAGATGTTTAGATTTTAATTTTAATTTCATTGCTCCAACCTAGGTTTGTCTGAATATTCTGAAAGCAGAACTTATTAAACAACATTCAGATTAATCTTTACGCAACAGTTGTGTTTGTTATATGTTTAAAATGTCAATCAATGCAATTATGTCACATCTATATTGTTGACTTGTATTTTAGCCCCTGTGTTTAGTGTGCTCAAACGTCTCCTTTCCACTTCCCATTTGTGTGTCTATTTTCTTGACTTGTCTAAGTGACTCAAAGGCCTGCTGCCCACTTCTCATTTTTTTTGTGTTTTGCACTGTTTGGACTTAAGGGCCAACAGTCTAATTGGAATTATAGAACAGATAATTTAAATGTTGTTTGTTTCTTTCTCTGAATAATTGACAATGAAATGATTTGAATTACTCAAATACATTTACACATTACAAATGAAAATGTCACGTTTTATGCTGTTCCTTCCAAAAACAAATTGACAGTTTGACATCGCATCAAGTTTGGAATGAACTACCTTATCTGACTATACAAGATATTGTTCATACGGACAGTACAGATAACTAAGTTGATGTTTTCATGTAGCAATGCAGTAGTATTGCATTTGCCTTCATGTAATGCCATTTTGTCAAGACTCCTCCTCCTTCGATGGAAGTCTATGTACTTTCGTTCATCCAACACCCTAGATTACCATCAATGGTACAGTTTGTTTTAAAGTTATTTCACTTTAATACCATTGTAGCAAACATGTTAAATATAGTTCATGAGTGGGATCAACATACAGGTTGTTGCCAGCTACTTGTCTTTATTCAAAAATGACAGACACCCTGACTGATATGACTTTCTTGTTGTTGAATCTTGTATAATATATATTTTTGTGGAGATGATGATTTTAAAGCCATTCACTATATGCAGTGAAATATGTGTCATGTACATGCATACTTATCTTGATGACTTAAATACATTATAATGCAAATTAAATATTTAATGTTTTATTTCTCTTCTCATCTTCCTACTGTTATTTGTGTTTAATTTTTAGTTTCCAACAGTATGGGTAGGTGACCATAGTAGGTGGATCACTGTGTTTCATAAACCAATGGTCATTAGTTCGCTACACTGGAGAGGAAAACTAAACCGGTATTCTACGCCCTGAATAAGAACACTTTATCTAGATTTTTTGTCAGTTACGGGCAATATATCTGATAATAAAGGACCCTGAGAAGTTCCTGTATCCCTTAATATTTTAATAGGGATAGGCTTGACAGAATTGCAAACGGGTGATACAGAGCATTTCGACATGAATGGCGTGTATATCCCAATAATATAATCAGACTGGTTTGTTTGTCACAAAAAATTTATTACTTTCAATACAAGACTGTGACCTTGACCTCATAAAATAAGAGTATTTGGAAAGTCTGTCTTTATTACGTTGCTTATTTTTCATTCTGAAACAATCATTAATAACATGCTTTATCTTCTTATAATAAGTGCACATAGGAAGAGATAAAGATTCCTTATCGGTCTTGTCATAGGTATGATACCTAAAACATGTGCCAGATTCATACTTGAAAGTACTGATAAGAGACTGAGATGATTTTTAGCGTAAAACTGTTGAGAGGAAGACTTACAGACAAAACAAACTTTTGAGTCAAGGAATAATTATCAGTTGCATGAGCAGCATTTCTAACGTTTCAACCTATTACTCGTCAATGTAGGTCTTGACGTCACTATGGACACAATTCTTGAACCTTTCAACTAAAATAACTTGTCTGAGGTTATCGTAATATTGATCAACCTTTTTGGCCAAGCAGCACCAATCCAGGATTTGTTCTTTTTCTCTTGCAAATTCGACATGGGTCTGTCCAGTTTCCATTTTGCAATTCCTAACCTTTGTTAATATACGTCAGGTACCAACTCATAACAGTTCAAGATAAATTCCTTAACCACATCATAATTAACACTTTCTTCTAATGACCAATAAATACACTTTCTAAAATAAATTCCAGTGCTCACTTGGCCATATTGATCTACTCTTCTTCTCTCAAACAGTTGGTACTATTATTTATGAAGTATCACAACTCGAGCTTATATGTAATGGGAGGGTTTGCTTTCCACTTTTCAGTTCTAATATTTGAATCTAAACTGCATTTCGTTTTTAACTTTTTCTCTCTGTATATCCGTCTCTTCCTGGTTAGTTCCATTTGCGTATAATTTATTTCTGTCTCTCTCCCCTTCCTCTTTATGCAACTCTCTCTTTCAGTAATTATATTTGCCTTTCTCTTCTTCAAATGAATTCCAGTAGTGATCTAAACAAATTCCAATATTGAACTTGATGGTATATCAATAGCCTCGAATGCACTAATGTGAGAATTCTTGATGTATCATTTTGATATGATCCAAAACATATCCATGCATTTAATATAACTCCAAGATTGTGATTTAGTCCAAGAAATAATAATAAGGACCTTGAAATTCCAATGACAAATTTAAAAAAAATGAATCCTGAAATAGGAACTGAAACACAACCTAAATTGATTCCTCAAAGACTGATATTAAGATATGCAATAAAGAAGTTAAGTTCATGTGGCCCAATTGTAAAACGAAAATGCCATAAATTAATTTGACATAATAACAGAGCCAGGTTGAATGTTATTTTCATAAAATTTTAAGTTGTAAGGAACATGTAATGCATCAGGTACACTTGGAATTCCAAAGCCGAACACCAGAGTCCTAAATTCAAACTCGAGTAAACATGTTTACCTCCAGTGCTAATGATCTACCTACCTTACCCCGTAAAAAGTATTATTCAGCATTAGCCTTCCCAGCCTGGGGGCGGTACCCCACGTCAGGAACAATTGATCTAGAGTCTTGGCTACTTCCCATATTCATAATGATAGAAAAATATCCGTGCATTGTACCGGCTGTATAATATGTGCAAGAATAGACCTCCAGCTTTGCTTTTATTGCAAAATACCACTGCAACAATGCATTACTTGAGAACAGAGAGGAAACCTGAAGCTTGCCCCTATATGTTGTTCCCCCTGCTAAAGTTGGTCCAAAAATGTATTTAAAAACTAATATGAGGCATGTCTTTGGTCAAGGAGAACTGAGCAACTGAATGGAAATTTACAACTGTACAGAATTCCTCTGCTCCCCTTAGTCCAAAAATGTACTTGAAGGAAGATAATGAGTGGTGTATAACTTAGAGCAATGAGGACGGGGATGCGTTGCATTTGTCATGTTCTTCCCAGGTAACGCCTTGCTTACACAGTGGTATTTTGAAATAAAATCCAATGATATTGTTCAGATATTCACGTGCACAATTAATTTAGTTGAACTAGATATCTGATGTTTATTATGGCCGCCATGGTAGGCATCTGGAAAATCGTGTTGATACTCATAATAGAAAGTCATATTGCCATCGGGTCCACACGGAAAAGCTTCTTGTGATGTCTAGTTTGTCTTACACAAAAATGGTGCTGATCTGATATCTAATATGGACACAACAGTGTTGATTTGGTCCGATTAGTTTGATCTTCCTGAATGTAGATGGAACCATGAACTTGTTACGATATGTGATCCGAAACTGTTGCAATGCATATTACATGTAAACAATTGAATATTCATGATAACATATGTTCAAAATGTAGGAATACAAAACTTACTTTGAATCTGATTTTGTGCTCCCCATGCCCCATCTTGTACAATTCTCAAAATTGTAAATCTCGTCATCAGTTCCTAGTACAAGTCCTTAATTTGATGCAGAACAATAACAATATACCGTGGTATTGTTGTTATTAGTGCTTTCATAATCTACTTGCTTGATGCCAGGAAGAAGCTCATATTATTATCGAGCATCATCCAGTGGACAAGGTGAAACATTAAGGGATGTCGTGTATAGCTCGTGATGCTTTATGTTCTGCAACGTTTATACTTTGCGATCTCACAACAATAAATATATCATCACCTTTATGTATGATTACATATAACGCAATCTGTGACTGAAAAATTGTTGAAGCTGAAAATCAAAATCACACACACACACACACACACACACACACACACACACACACACACACACACACACATCACAAACTTACTTTGCATAATGGTCCAGATTTTCTATAATCAGTCTAACCCTGTATAGTGAATAATTTTGACATTGTAATCCGTGACATAACATGAATATTTGAAGCTTGTTTTAGCAAACGGGTACCATATATTTATATTTTAAATTGTCGGTTACATTTCAATCTATCAATCAATGAATGAGTCACAATATATCGTCAGAGTTAGTTTTAATGCATGTCGCCGATTTCGATGTGACTAGATGATAATTGTAAAGCAAATGGATAATTAATGTTCTCAAATCATTTAGTTTTATGCAGAAAAAAAATCATTCCATGATGTCTAACTTTCAATATCAATTCGTACATAATAAGCTGGTAGCATATCTAGGCGTAGAATAATGAATCTAACGTTTCCAAAAGCAAATCAACAGAACCCTTTCGAAGAAAAATATTTAATGTTTCTGGTCAGTGTCTTTCACATAAAATCCCCATTTTATCAATCCTATTTCTCTTTCTCTCTTGCTCTCATTTCTTGCTGTCTCAAACCATAATACATTTATCTGTGTATATATACATACATCTATCTGCATTCTAACTCTTTCTTTTCTTCTCACGTACATATATATATATATCTTCATTTACTATTTACGCACAACCTTTTGATAATTGTAATTATCACGATATAGTTTTAAAGCAAAAAAAGGAGAACAAATTAATTGTAAAGTGGATGTAACACAACTTCCCTATAAAATTCTGCCTAATAGTTAAAGTTTAGCTGTGATATATTCTTGTCAAATAACGGGTAATGCGCAGATCCCCCAAATGCATGTTCAGTTCCAGAGAATTTGCCATAGGCAAACTGACTTACGAAATTTGTGTTGCTCTGGTGACTACCTAAACTTTTAAAATCTCATTTTCTATTTTAACGGATGAATTGACAATTTATATAGCTTTCATATTTTAAAACTTTCATTATGCACAGTCTAGACTTGATGCATATTTTTATTATAATGATCTTTCTCATTTCGAAGTTGCAAAACAGTGCACAAGGTGTTGTTTTTGGCATAATAACTGAAACTTATATATTTGTATAAGATCTGAACATGTAAGTTCGTATATCTGTCTGTCTATAGTTTTAATCGAAGATAAATAAGCTCCTAAGCTTTTAAATAATTATCATCTCATTTTCTGTGCAGGACAGGCACAATAAGAGATACAACAAAAATATTCAGGTTCTCAGGTTGATGGTAGTCACTGATTGTGTGTGATTAGTCCTCACAATGACGTCCTCAGAAGGATTCTACAGTAAGAATTGTCGTCATGATGTTTAAAGAAATATATGGTAAAAAGGAAGTGATTGAGATATTGTCTGGATTGCAGTTAAACTAACTTTCAAATTTCTAACATATGCTTTCATTCCTTCTTATGGTCTTCGAAATGTAATCATACGTCCAGGTCCTCACAATTATAATACAAGTATATGTGTGAATGTGTGAGCAATCGCTGTTTCTAAATAAAGTCTATAGAATTTACCGACATTGCATTAATATAATGATATCTGCATTTGCTAGTTATTTATTGTGTTATTGTTATTATTAATAATAATACTATTATTGGTTCTTGGCTTTATTGTAGTTGAAGTAATATGATTTATTTATGTTACAAACATCGTATGGTACTTTAGTGAATGACATCGGGTTTAAGGTTAAGTTGTGACAAACAAAAGACCAAAGCTGGTTCACTTGGCACTAGATATCTTTTAAAATACCATTCTCGCAGCGTTTATGAAGCGACGTTGCATAGCCGTTTTGTGCAAATTGAATACAGATTTGCATCAAAAACAACATTAATGACAATCCTGGATATTTATTAACACATATTTTGGATAGTTACAGTAAATCACTGCCCGTTCCAAAGTATCTTTGTGTTCTTTTCACTATCCTGTTTGATGGGTACTGAAGGCTATGCTTTTGAATATGTGTAAGCACTCCTGTTCATGTAAATATTTTCACTTCATAAATTGTTGTATATAAGTATGTTTATATATGTGTCGGTATATTTGTATGCATTCTGTTATCTTCTTTCACTTCACTGATATTGCTGTTCGGATCGTATGGGAGGTAGTGGATGTTAGGTTTGGTCAAATCTAGATAATTTGCAAAGTTATACAGGTATAACATTTTACATTGCTTGTAAGGATGGTACAGCAAATATGTTAGGGAGTAGTGAAATCTAACGCATATGTCTTCATCTACATCCTCCACTGTGTGGTTAGTAAATTAGAGGGTGTTGGTCTCTTCAAACATGTATTAAAAAGTTAGCTCACTGCAACGATTACATTTCACGTACGAGGTTCGAGATCTACGCTGCTTCAAATATGTCAGCAACGGATAAAACCGTATCTCTTGTAAATGTAAGTACTTGAAATGTTCGACAGAAATTAGATTGAATCGATAAATTTTTGTTTGCGCTTTTTTGACATTTTTGAACTTACAGGGACGATAATCATCTGGCAAACAACAGTACAAGTTGTTACGATCTGGGAACTTAAAGTTCATAACGAGAAAAAGCAACAAACAACAAGTTCTGTCAATAGTTAAATATGAATGCATTTACCTTGAATACAAAGTAAAATAAATTTAAAATAACTTACAGTGGTTACTGAATTATTTATATCCTAACAAATGTATTAATAGTGATCGATCCTCATAATCCGAGTAAATTTCAAAGGTATTCGGAAGCAAACATACCATCTTCGTATGCCGCAGCGCCACATAATAACCGTTATGCTTTAAATCCATATGTCCTTTAAATGGCTTCATTGTAAATCCACGGTAAAACAAATTTATGTTAATGTTTCACAGTAAGTTAGTAAAAATATTAATTTATCACAATGTCTTTTAGTAATCATTATTTTATTTTAATACACATATGAAAATACGCAGACTTACGAATAAAACTTACATCACTGCAGTTCCGACGAATGATATGAAATTAAATAATCGAATCGGTCCAAAAGCATTAGTAATATTCATAACGAACGAGCTATTACAATAACCCGTGTATATAACAAATTGATGCGCCATTGCGAGACTAGAATGGTTTCAATGCATCATTGGTGTAATTCGAAATCCTGAATTCAGCAAACAGTCTCAGCTATCTGATGTATAGCCAATCTGGACTTATTTCATTCTAATCAATTAATAAGAACCAGCTATAATGTATAGCTTAAGGAAATGACAGGTACTGAAAATTGGGTAATTACATTGACCGTAACTACCACACGATTAACAAGCCCTTGTCCAACCGCACATGTTACAAATATACCCAAAGCACGGCAAATGTCACTTTAAGTAAACTGATTGTCACATTTGCTTTTGTATGGCTTCCAAGTGGTCATTCCCAGGTGTAGTTGTATATTTTGTCCTCATCGATATAAGCGCCTCAATCCCTTATGCAAGATGGAATATATATATATGTGGGGGTTGGGGTTTGTGTGTGTGTGTGTGTGTGTGTGTGTGTGTGTGTGTGTGTGTGTGTTTAATATATATCTAATCACGTTATTCAATAATCATGTTAAATCATGATTTCTTTCCCTTAGAACATAGGAAAATATGATAGTTTTGGTTAATGTAAACATTAATAAGTCATGCATGCGCTGTCTCCGTAAAGTGTTTTAGACCATCAGTTGACTGCTATTTACTCAATGTCTCAGATTTGAGGAACATTGGTTGACAAATGTGCTGGAATTCCCAATTAAAATATAATCTTAAATAAAGTCTTTAATATCCATACAGATATATACCATTTTAATACGTGTTTGTTAAGGAATTGTCACAGGAAAATTGCAAAAACAAATACAGCTTTTCTCTCTGATATGATGATTAAGTTTTCCTATTATAGGAATATATAGGCACAGATTATTTTGCTAGAAACTATCAATATTGCTATACTTTCCTTTTGTCTTTACCGCACAGGAACACAATGAAGTTATCTGATGCTAAGGCAGTTGGAGAAATGGGCTTACCCATGGGCACAAGAAGGTAGCTGAACCAGCGTTTTCCTCTTTTCGTGAGACCGGCAAACTTCCAAAGAGACATCGTACCTCCTGATATGTAAGCTATCAAAGGACACCTTCTGATGTAAAGCGCAATGACATCTCAGTTAAAATATTCCATAATTCGTAGTTTTTATACCTTGAAAATTATTGATCATCCGATAACCACGCCAACCCAAAGTGCTATGTGAAATGATAAAACCTCTGATGTAAAATTTATATCACACTTTACAAAGGAATGTTTACATGTAACATTTATATCACACGTGACAACGGAATGTTTACATGTAAAATTTATATCACACTGGACAAAGGAATCTTCACATGTAAAATTTATATCACACTGGACAAAGGGATGTTTACATAGAGGGCTCCCTGCATTATGAAACACCATCACGACATAGGTACTCAGTCCAGCTTTTTAGACATCAATAGTGTCTGTCGTAATCTCAACTGAACACAAATGCACTGACACTGAACTGAACACAAAAACAGGAACACTGTACTTGCCGGTCAAAGCTCGAGTTCCAATGTAAAGAAAATAAATAATTCTTATCTGGCGACTCAACCTTTTTTTTCCGTTTTAGGGGGAAATCATATAACCGCGCTTACCCATGCCAATGGGGCTACACACGATCAGACTTCGGATGATGGCTGGCATTAAGAAATAATTAAAAGGGTTAGAATTATAATAAAGAGGATTGCAAAACATAAGTGCAAATGACTCCTTACGAGGAAGACGGAATAGTGTTAACACCAATAGTTAGATACAAGCGACTAAATTAGAAATGAAGGTAGCCCAGTTCCATGAGGCGTTTGCAACATTGGTAAAATACATTTATGTGAAGGACATGATGATATAAAAGTAACATTCACGCAAAGGTATGAACGTTCTGAAATATGCCCGAAACGTTTTTAAAAACTCAGATATAAAAAGTAATTCCTATTAGATTTCCCTCTGACTCTCTGTCTCTGTCTCTGTCTGTCTCTGTCTAAGTCTATCTCTCTCTCTTTCTCTGTCTCTCTGTCTATGTTTCTCTCTCTCTCTCTCTCTCTCTCTCTCTCTCTCTCTCTCTCTCTCTCTCTCTCTCTCTTTTAGGAATATATATATATATATATATATATATATATATATATATATATATATATATATATATATATATATATATATATATATAGATACATAGATAGATACATAGATAGATACATATGATGGCAATGTCGGCCCTTCAAAGAACAGCTTCATGGGCACAATATAAATATTACGAGCTTACTGGGATAAAACTTCCATGGCCACGATAAAATAATGAACTCATTAACATTTATGCGGCATTTGCTAAGATTTTTCACTGATCAGGTAGTTGCTAAATATTACCCTGCAAATAGAACTACAAACGTTATCAGCTACTGAACCTGCCAACACAGTGTCATCGAGGATAACACATTCTGGACAGAAATGCTGAGTATCACAGACGGGGAAACTGACTGAGCCGTTGTTTTCGATCGAGATTAGGCAGTCCCACATTAAGTATGTCACAAACCCTCCAAAGAATCTTCAACTTACCGTATGTTTATTCGCGATGCCAAGGATACGTTTTCCGTTGACGGAATATTATACGTATACTCGGCATGGTATATTGAGACAGAAATACCTAGACTAAGTTATAGTTGCAAAATGAACGATGCTCGTGCAGCTTCTTTCTTAATCTCTTCTGGAGCCAAACAAAAGATATTATCTCAGAATTTAATTTATTAGTGTCGAGAAGCCTGGAGAATGGTTTGTCTACTACAAGACGGACTCAGTACGTGAAAAACATAGAAAAGGCCAATATGCTATTACCATAAAGTCTACATCAAAAGCATGATCACTTGATGACATAGACGAGTTTTAATGCAACGGTTTATATCCGGCAACCTCTGTTACGTATTGAGTTTATCAGATAAATGAACCGATCAGAGGATTATTATCCGCTATGAGTTGATGAGAAACCTTTAACCGTGTGTCGGCACTCCTCATGGAGCATTTTACAAATGTGTTACTCTCGTCGGGATTAGAAGAATAGCGACGTGAAGTCATAACTATGTGGAAACTGGTCTGAGCGACGGGAGCTACTCAAAATGTTGTTGGTGAATTAGAACTCAAATTAATAACTCCCGTCGTTGTATAGACAATAACAGTCAATGAGTTTCATGACATTGGAAAATATAATATTAAAAACAGAGTACTAAATCTCATCGAACATTTCCCGCTGAAACTGGGCATCAATTACTACACTAGAAACATGTATCATGCAATCAACGATCTCGTCATATATGACCCAGTCTATTTCTTGTTGCTACAAAGTGATCCCGATAGTGATTTTAATCAGTTTGTCCTGTCCAAAGGAGAATGTTACCTCACTGAGAATCTTCAAAGTAATTTTGATCGACTTACGTGCACATTCACAGCTGACACAGACGAGATTATACATTTAACCATTATTACCTTCACGCACGTGGATGTGATTGATATTTCGCAAGGAATAACACATACATAGAATCTGACACCAACTAATTTTCTTGACGATATTTAATGATGCTGCATCGCGTACTGCCATGGTGGTCTTGACAACAGTGATCATATTCAGGATAATGTCACTTCTGTTGCCATAGATGCGATATACAATCTATGTTCATTGGACATCGAACACAGAATTTATTCGAGTTTCAATCAAATGTGCTCTACCAGATACGATTCTCACAGCTTTCCGTCGTTTTAACAGTTTTGAGTTTTACCTGAAGTTCATCCTATTATCCGCCTGTGGCTTGGAATACATTTTAATCTTTTTGGAAGCTCTCCAAATGTTCTCCTGAGGTTTATGCTTGAGAAACATATTCTAAAATCATTAACAATAATAGAGGCATTATCGACCAAGTCTGATTGTCTTATTAGGGATTATATTCTCACTGGTGCACTTAATTAAAAAGAAAATCATGCTAACTACGATTGGGAGATTATCCCTTATGCCGATGGAGAATAACAGCAATTTACACGTGTAATGGCATCTATACTAGCATATGCTTCAATACATTCACGGTATGATCTTTGTCTCGAGTACGTGATAATGGCGCTTGGATAATCGACAGAAGCAACAGTGATAGGTCCAATGACATGTCATAAACTGAAAGGTGGTCCTTGCTAGGGTAAAAGAACAAACAGCGTTAACCTGTTTAAAAATTGAATCACAACTGACAAATGTGCCGTTTTCTTGTTGACACCAAAACATAAGCTCGCCGCTGACATGAGAAATAAAGGCACGTTTCATGGCAGAGGTATCATACTTTTAAATGTAAAGGAAAAGCATGATCTGCTCAAATTACGATGCTTACCAAAATATATTCCTCAAGTGATAATGTGGGACGAAATATACACTGTGCCGTACGAGATATTAAATATTGTTTTCGTGTGGTTGTCTACGATACACTGAGCCGTACGAATAATGAGTAAGATAATACAAAAGAGATGATTATAACAGAGAGAGAGAGAGAGAGAGAGAGAGAGAGAGAGAGAGAGAGAGAGAGAGAGAACATCTCCCAGAAGGAGGAGGAGAAGAAGAAATATGGTGAAGTGGAGTACGCAAAGTAAGAAAACGAAGACCCATCAGGGAAGAAGCAAAGTGAATAAAACATCAGGAAAGAAGAACAAATGGTTAGTCCAGGGGCTATAACATATTCAAATAAGGTTGCGTCCACCGACATGATTATACATATAATATATGACCCCCAACTATAGTTTGTTTGACCAAGGAAAGTCCTCTTCGAACTAGAACTAGTTCGATCTGAAACAAAACCCGATTGGCAGTCTGCTGAGTAAACTAAGAGACAGCATCGCGAAAACCAAATTAATATCACATGATCAATCAGCTATTGTTTGCCATCCTTTCTTCTACTCCTTAGCTTAACACAAACAAGAACACACAACATAAACTACTTACTAGAAACAATGACAACTCAAACTCATTGGAACCGTATATGTCACTTAAAATTTCTGGGCACCTCGATATGTACAGTCCCTCAATAATAAGCAACTGGACACATATTAGATAATAACGTAGGAAACATGACTGCAGGTTGGCAGGAGATGACAACCGTAAGTAGAATGCTAGGCAGAAAGAAAGGCCAAAATGATGCATCATGCGACCCGCGGCTTGTAGAGGAAGCAAAACAATTAATATTATGAAACTAATTATTGCACAAAAGCACACATCTAGAAGTGACGTACATGACATGATCTGCTAATAAAGCAATTTAAGTCCTATTTTTTTCAGTATTTGTATGTATATCTTTGTCGGCAGCTATGTCAGGCAACTTTCTACAATGCAAGATATTATATTCATTAGGCATGACATCATGGTGTATGTTTTATATGGCAAGGATAATATCTCACCCCTAACCCTAACAACCACAATTTGAATAAAAGAATCATCATGCTGTCGTTGTCCCCCAAAACAGTATCCGATTACAGGTTGATGGTAAAATGTCAACCTTTGTTGTCCGAGTGTTAAGATAACAGCATGTACAATATTGCCAACTTAAATTCTTATTTTTTGTTGCAAAAGCTATGGAATCCAATTTATTATATCTGTGAAGATATCGTCCTTCAGAAAGTGTAAGCTACTTATCAAGAAAATCACTAGAACAACGATACATTAAAATGAATTTAACACGTCATCTCATGCCCTGGATATTTATGTTTTCAACATGCAAACGACAATAATATTTTTGTTTTTCTTAAAAGGGCATCATTTGTGCTTTGGATGATATATAGTACTACTTAAAATTTTCTACACCCATACAAACATGTATATGTGACTTATGATTAAAATGAATATAGCAGAAATTATACATTGTAAATAGTTAAAACTCCTAAGCTATAATAATTGCTATTGGGCAAAATATTTCACAAACTGCCACTACAAAAACAAACGTTCATTTCTTAATTAGTAAAACTTCAAAACAATGGCAACGTTCAATACATGTTAAATATATAATAAAACATTCTCTACCAAATATAGTAGAGCACAGGTAGAGATGTCCTCTAGTCATAGTGATAGTAATCATGTATGCAAACTAAAGCGGTCACTAATGTCGCGTATGGGTAGCGTCCCCTTCGCAATCTCATTTGTTATCGAACTTTTATTGCGAACATGCCGATTTCTGTCAATGGTTTAAGGCAGTTTTTTTTTTTTTCCATGCTCTGTGCGACATAAAATGGTAATATATATATACTGGATTCTATGACTGAGTAATGAAGGCGTTCTGGTATGCGTACTAAATAACTCGACTAAGATACGATATTTGGACCGGTAAAGAAATCTATAATCCGAGATAAGCATGAATGGTAATTTCGTGTTTGTAGATATGTGTATGGATATATCAGATATTTAATTATTAAATGTTGCCGATTCAACTCAAAAACATGAGAGGGATGGACCTCTGTCTTTTAAGGATGGTCATATGGAAAGAAGATGCGCGCAGCAGAGATTTATATGAAGTTTTTTGCATAAATAAATAACACATTTTATAATTTGCCTCGAATGCAATAACAAATAACACGCTGTCAACAACGTTATATTAGAGTAAAAAAAAAATTGTGGGAAGGATAATAATGTTGAGACAGCGTTCATTATATTATTCCTTTAATTGCATTCGTTATTTTCTTGCGTAATAGGCATTGACCAGGAAACAATGAATATACCGGGTTTTGAACTTCTTTACTTTGTATTAATTAATGTTTGCTAGACATTTAAGCTGCATGCGTTGACTTGACGACAACACATATACTGGTTTGAACTGCTGAACTCCACATATATACCTATATACAGAGACCTACAAATTTGCATAGTTGCAAGATGAATAGGCGAATATTACTGCAACGTAAACTCCAGATAACTCCAGAGAGGATGCATATGTTACAAAAGTGCAGAGTAGTATTCAAATGTTATCTCTTTGTCAATCACATCACTTCGAGTATTAAACTTGTAGTATGCAGCCTTACAGCCTTCAATATATAAGCATGAATGAGGTAATATTTAAGAAACATTCGTTTAGAACAAGAAAAGAATAGAATTTCCGTTATATTTTCAAAATCTTTAAAGTAAGACTTTCGTGTTCGATATCTGCATATTAGGCAAAATAATTTCGATGCACCTATGGCACCTAAATTTCGCAATCAGATATATGTGCTCAAGCTGATAAAGGGCCTGAAAGTGTTGCGACGTTTACTTTATTGTAATTAAAGTTATGCACTTTAAAGTGTCACGACTTTGAACTTAAAGATATATTTACCTATTGTAGCTACCCCGCACATGGTTGGTACTTATAAACATACATAAACAACATTTACCTGAAGACCAACTGTCTAGTAGAGTCGACCTTACCTAAATATCAAATGGAGGGCAGGCAAGGGAGCATAACAATATCAGTCGGTCAAAACTTCTTTCTCATATGATAACTATCCCAACAGCGGTTGTGGCCTTTTCATCCTACAAAGAGACTTTGACCAAAACTTCAGCAACATACAGCTCTGATTGTCAAATGAAATGGTAGCACAGACAAGGGACATTCAATGTCAATAACAAAAGCAGGTAAAATAAAGTATATTTGCATCATTAGGTGTCATAAAAGCTAAACGAATAACTTGTAACAGAGGAAAATATGTACATTTTGAAATTCAAAACCCGATCCTGATGATTCTCTAAATGAGAATAAGTTATTAACCAACTTGTAACAAATGCTTCACTCCTAAAATTGTTGATAAGATTCACGCAAACCAATATGAATGTGGCAAAAACTGACTTTTGTAATTAGGTCATTACATGTCTCCTTAACAAGAAAAAAGACCGAGAGACAGCGAGGAAGACTTGCAACTGTTTATGAACCGAATCAAACTAAGACAACATAAAATTACTCTAAATCAAATACATGTGGGTTAACACAATTTGTCAGCAAGTGTTGGTATAACATAACTCAGGGTTACTGATTATAATTATTGTCTATAAAACATTTTTCTAACAAGAACAAATCAGTAATTGTGTCTGCATATAATGAAGACTAACGTGATTAGAATACTCAACGTTTGTGGAAATCTGAGTTTTGTATAAATAGTGTACGTAGTGAAATGAATATATACTATTTGTACCCGAGTGAGCGAGTGACATAATGAGTGAGGGAGTGAGAGAGTGAATGAGATATATTAGTACAATTTACAAGGCAAACTCAATTAGATTTGTAAACCGTAACTTCACATTAAACATGAAACAATAAACGCAGGCTTTGTTCAGTTTTACCCGAATATTCGATTCAACATTCTCCATTCATTGGAGCTTTTATATGGGTTCATTTTGAAAAGTAAATTGTTGCAAACGTTTGAAAAGTTTTCTGCAAAGGATGTGATGGTTCCTTAATTTTCGGACAATTCACTGCTTACAAAGCGAAAATACAAGAAAGCCAAATAAATATACTGACAAAATATTTTTGCATCGATACCGTCTAATTAACGCAGCGGTTAACTCTCGATAATGTTACGATCACTTACGTGTGGATATGGACATATACCAATAACCTACATGCTTGGAACGTAAATATGTTGGATGAGTTGGAGCTAACGAAAGTATAAGTTCTTCATTAAGCTTTCATATCCATACTCCGGTGCTTTTTAATATACTCATATTCGATGCATCAATATATTAAGGAAAGAAGTTAATCAGGATATAATGATGTTAACGTTAATAAATGACACATTAAAGCAAGTGCGAATAACTGAATATTCATGTTTGTGTATTCTTCAGTGCAACGAAGAGTCACGCAACGTAGATCCAGAGTGGCAAGCATGCTTAATCTCGGTCTTTGCTCTTGCTTCAACTAGCCATGTCACGACAGATCTAATCTGGTTGTAAATGCTTGAAAAGGCTTATCATTGCCTTATTATTTATCAGCAGAAACAGTGTTGCAAAATATGAAAGAAAGAAACATAAAATCCTAATATGTTACGTTTGAATTTTAAAATCGTACAGGTTATCATGACCTGTGGGTGAATAAATAATAGCAAAAGGTGTCTGTGAAGACTGGCAGATTCAGTTCGCATGGTAATCTTACTAACAATTTAAGGTTATTGTCATTCCCTATTCAACACAGACCTCATTCTTAAACCGACAAAACAACATGTTCGCAACTAATGGAGAGCTTAAATTCAATGTTGAACCAGTGGTCGGATTCATTGTTCGGCCAAATGTATCATTAGGTTTAGAAACAGCTGTTCACATTAGGAACACAATGTTTGGATTATAGGCTAAGAGCAATTGTCAGTGTGGTTAAATAGCACACAATTAATTCCATATTCCGTTCTGAAGCATTTAATTCACTTTATACACAGACTTAAGCCATATCTACCTTAACAACACATTATTATATATTCCAAGAGAAAGGAATAACTTATTTTAAGATTATTTTACTTAACGCTGCATAACACACACAGCTGTGAAATAGGCTAAGCCAGTAAATTCCATGATAATTGGATTGCAACGTTTGCTTGAAATGACTGATTTAATGAAGATATTGGATACTGATCGTCCAGCACCTGCAGTCTGGTAAAGTGGTTATACACTGTGAAGTAATTGATATACTTAATATAGCAGCGGGACTATTGATGTTTTTAAAATCAATAAATACCATTCACCAGTCTGATACAATGAAAATTAAATGTAATTCGTGTAAATGCCATCACCAACACATTGGTATTTCCACACACAGACACATCATATTGGTAGTGTTAGTAAATGTAATATTTCCAAATTACACAATCCAACAGGGAAAGCCAGTAAATGCAATACATATCAATGACCCGCAGTCAACTAGCAAAATATGTGAATGTAATATCCGAAAATAACTTCCAGCAAACTCGCGTCATGATACTGAAAGGGGATTTGTTGTGTATATGTTAGTCTATATAAAATTCATATATATCATTATAGATATGCATAATTTAGTTGACAGAAGACACCAAAACAAATTCAGTCAAGGGATATTGCCTACAATCAATTCATTATTTTCAGATTTAATTTTCAGATAATTTTCTCTCAATACATTGTTATAAGGTGTTGTTCCTGTTTACATTTGAGCATCGGAACATCCATCCCAAATCTTCTTAACGTGTTTCACATACTTTCTCATATTTATTAGCAAATGAGAATGTCATTACGCGAAGTGAGTAATTGTTTACATTTGTTATAATTTTATGGGACTCTTGTATTTATTGACATAACCTTTAATCACGATTGCAGTAAATCACATTTCAAGAGAACTTATTTATTTGTAATTTAGGCCATTACATCACATTATCGATATTTATTTTATTTGTGCACATGTTCGTGACTTAAACTTTTATTGCAGAAGTTATTACAATCACTGATGCCGTTATTACGGAAACCTATGAAAATTGCATCATTAAGAGCACATTTAAATTGGAATTGGTATCTCGATTGAATCGAACATCTCATTTTGCATCTTTAAAATCAGTCTCGAATTTGATTTTCTGTCACTTTTTTTAAATATGTATGGCATATGCATGATGTATAATGTGTTGGTTGTTTTATACAACACCGATAGTACTTGTTTCATTCACTTTTTAAATGTATACTTCTGTGGGTGTGTTTGCGTGATCTTTATGCATATAGCAGAACATATGTCATACTAATGTAACTAAGTTAAGAATGGTCATGATTTGTTTTGTACGGCATATCAGTAAAATAATGCAATGAATGAATGTTTGCCTTCAGATAATTCATTTTATTTTACAGAGGATGTATTTGATGCTTTCGGAATTCCTTTATTTGTGGTTTGTAAGGTGGATCATTGTTCTACCTTCAAGTTTCATTTATATTCCCAAAAAAGATATTACCTGAAAAGTAAAATTTTGAAATTGTTGACAGAGGATACATATGTGACAGAAACAGTTCACCTATTCGTTTCCCAGAAGTGCACTTTTAACATTAAATTAAAATTATTAAATCTCTCCGAGATTATGTGAAAAAGTAACGTTGGCATCATCATCTTTATATATTTGCTTGCATTATCTATACGCTACAAAATGTACTGTTATGAAGGACGTTTAACTTATTTGCCTTTACGTGATCTGAAGCATTCATGGTGCATATTTTAAAGTATCCATTTCTTATTGTTATCATCAATATTTAGCTAAACTCTGTTATTGAACGATGGAAACATTTTCAAATGTCAAGGAGCACTAAAATTTATTTTTGTAATCAAGAAGGATATTTTGATTGACTGTTTAAATGATATTATTTAATAAGCGTCATATACAACCTTTTCTCAAATTCCAGAGCAATTGTGAATGAATTAATTTTACCTTTATATGTGGAGTGCAACTGTCTATCATTTGCATTCTCGGGTACAGCTTGGAACCTACATCTAATGTTTAATATAAGAATCAGCAACAGTGATGAAGAGTAAGTTGCTCGTCATGATGATTGATTTAGGTACATATTTTATTCTTTGGATATTTTGTCTAGTGAACTATATAGAATACTTGATCTACAACGAATAAATTGAACCGTTTTCGAGTAATCTTTGTTCCTTAACAGTTCGAAAAACATTGATGAAACAGGCGTGTTTAAATATGAAACTACTTAATATACCCAGCTGGCAAGAGGTAAAAAGAAATAATTTCGTTCGAGGTAAGAACAACTATTAGTCAATGTTCCTACATTACAGACACACACTCAGAATAATACTTTGATATAAATAACCATTTCCTGGTAATACCATTAACTAAAACAGCTGCATCGAGGCCCTCTTCTAATCTATAAAAGTGTCATAACCACGTTGAACCTCCAACGTCAGTAGTTTTACATTTGCGTCAAAAATCGTTCACCAAAGTTTCCATGTTAGAAAGCAATGCATTACGTTAATACATACATTAAGTAATACAACAAGTTGAATGAATTTCCTTGTATTGTAGAATGTTATATTACAGGATACATGTATATAAGCATGTCGCCGGCTTTGCATATCTAAAACATACTTTTCCTAATTTGTTTGAAGAAATCCGTTATGATTCTTGAAACATCAAAATGAAACTATTCTAATGTCCAATAGTTTAGCATCATTGATCGTTGCCACTTTGCAAAATATGTCTTTGTGCCATTTCAAACAATCTTTTCTCGTCACTATCACTTGAGCGATCCTAAACAATAATCAATGAGTGAAAGGAAATACTTTCCAATGAGACATTTAACCCTGCTGTAAATCGCTTCAACATTCGTTTAATTTCAAGTTACATTCTAACTTTGAAACAATGTTAGCTGCGTAATAATGAGGTGCCACTTCAATGTATCTATACCTAGAAAGCTAACAAGGAAAATAATTTGCTTTCCGTGGTCTAATTTAGAATTGTTGGAACCGATATTCTGAGCGGCATTAAAGCGTTAGCCCGAGAACTATATGTAGACACAAAGGTGATGCAGAATTTATTTTCAATGGTCGACGGTGCGATTGAAGAGGACAATAGGATTACGTACTCTAAATATAAGCAAACGATATAAATATTAGATAGGAACGGTAAATGCCTGTATGCCTTCATTTCGCTCTAATCCTTTCATTGACTTATGTATATCCCTTTAATCGTTAAAGTTTGTATGACTTTACGATCTTAAACTGCATAACAAAAAAGCAGCAACAACTCAACACTCAATTCAGTTATCTAAGTTTTAAACTGAAAATGTAAGAGTAACGCACAGTATCATAGCTTTATATGTATAGGGAGTTCCGAATGATTTCAGGGTCTTGAATGTGTCGAAGTTCCAACAGTCTTGATGTAAAATAAAAGACGTTTTCGAGAACTTACTTGCATATTCCCCAGCATAGTACTTAGTCCACACAGTAATATGGGCACTTTTTAATTCTAGGAGATAGGTTAAATAAATACGCCTTCTTAAATTAAATTTAAGCACATTAAATACTTCTGCAGACTGAACATAAAATAAGAACCTAAGACTAAAATAGGAAAAGTAGTTGTTCATTTCCTCTACCGTATACAAATCACAAAATCCTAACTCATCATTCCTGAAAAATAAACTATTCTTAAGGTTTCGGACCATGCACTGGCAGACGTAGGCGAAAAATTTTAAAAAATCGTGTTGCCCAATTGTTCGCTCAAATATTCAAATTATTAACATGATAAACGTGATGGATGTGAGGATCTTTAATTTGGATAAATTATGTACAAAAAGTACAGCCTTAGGTCCGTTACATTGACATTCTATATTTGTTTCTTTCTAAAGCATATGTATTATTCTAATGATTTTTATTTCCAATCGTGTTAATCCATGTTTAATATAACAGAAGACCAGACAAAATGTGAAGAATATGTAAAAACTAAAAGGCTCTCTAAAGAAGTTGGATTTATCAGTGAATACGAAGCATTTATTTAGCTATAGTAAGTGTTGGACTTTAGACTTAAATATTACTTTGGGAGAATGCATATACCTAACTTAAGTCATTGTTTGACATTATTTGTTACCTCGAACCACATAAATAAATAAGTTATAAATTTGGAATGTATGTCATTGCTGATCCTTTGAACATATATATTTAAATAATACTGCCTGCAAGAGAACACAATACAAAAGAAGCATAAAGGTGATTGGCGCAACTTCGAAGTGGAAAAAAGTTAGATGTTGTTCAGTTGAAGGGTTTGTGCGGAGACCGATGCTATATGTCATTTTTATGCGCCTCCAGAGAGCTCGAAAACGTACGTCATCACCATACATATTTACTGATATGACACTATGTAAAGAAATAAGTTATTTTTAGCAAAAATGTTGATAATCGTTAAAGAATATATTCCCTTTTTAAGAATACAAACATAAGCAAATTTTAAGCGAATAATACTGATCCATCGAATTCAACGTCAATTCATGAAATTTGTGAAAAGGAGGCATGGGTGGATATAGTTTGGATTCAATTGGTAGTTTTCGATTTTAAATAAATATAATAGATACAAGTAATAGTAAACTGCTATTACGCTGATAGTCTCTGGAAGATATACCGGTCAATAATAGCAATTGTTCCGGATTATCTAGTTTTGATAGTCATATAAATTGTATGTATACTTGCATCCAGTTCCTTAAGGTATACAAATTAAAAGATGTATTTTTCTTTTGGTTGTGGTACGGCTGTCTCAGTACTTTGCTTTTGCAGAAATGACAACGAACCTGGGTATAAACCAACCTAAATCTGGACTTTTACAATGAAGTATATCTTTAAATACATTTGCTAATTCTGATTAGGTAAAATGTCATTCGAAACTGTGACATAACATTAGTAGACTTACCATCGTTTAAACATTATTCAAATTCAATTTCTTCTTCCACCGAAACATCAGTTTTATCCTGTAACTTATTAGATTAGTTGAATTGTTGCTATTGCTGTAAAATATATAACGTGTATGCATTTTTGTTTCCATAATAGTCAGTTTTTGTTTGTGTTTTTTTATTGGGGCAAATCCTCTTAAAAATTAAAAAAGGACTTAACGGAGCTTTCCTTACAGATGAGTACCAATTGTTCGTTTGCATTAGTACAGATTTTCCAATAAATATGCAATATGTATCTTCACATATTCCATTATTAAAAAGAGTACTGTACTTTTTAAAACAATTAAATGCCTTTTTCAAATTTGTGTTTAACTCTGGACTTTATGTTCTCTTCTTATAAACATATATGTTATAGAGGTTCATTTAGTTATAAAGTAACAAAAGATAATAGTACAGATACATTGGCCATAACATTTTTATGATTTTTAATCTTGGCATCCATGTACTTACATGAATGGAATACGTTGTCTATAATATATTCACTGAATCAGTTTATACCATAATAGATTGTTCTTTCTGAAAAAGGATTACTTCATCGTTCAATAGCGCCACATGACCTATCTTAAATGTCATCTACAACTGTGCCTGAATGATCTAATTTGTTTCATGGGATACAGAAGCTACCTAGAACATAGCCAAACAAATCACTTAAAGTCAAGAATGAATTTGTACATGTTCTATGCCACGCAAAGTCCTTTCTTACTTTACCTTGGGATAACCAGAAACAAGTATTAACTCTACGCTCGACAAGATAGCAATAACTTGTTTTCAGATCTTCTATATCTATTGTAATGGTTCATTTATGACACCTTTCTTTGTCCAAAATTGATCTATAAATCACTACATCACCTCTAGTTATATAAGCATTAATCTGTCAATTATTTCTGAGCATAATCTGCTTCTTATAGTATCTGTGTGTTATCAATATTGTTATGTGCTTCCTGCTGAAGGGGCACAAATGTAGCCAGAATATATTGGGAAACGTGTCTTTATGACTGCTATGTAAATTTTTTCAGAGCTGATAGATATTATCTTTTGGACACATATGCTCCAAAATAACTTTTACACTAACATAAACAATGTTGAATCAATAGTTTACTGACCACTGTGCCATAATTCTAATCTGTTCCTTAATGCTATATTAGGGATGTTAGTCCACCAATGCATACCATAGTCTGCTCGTGCAGATAGAGGTATTAAAACAATTATCTTTAATTATTGATTTCACGTTCACCCGTATGTGTTCAATTTATCTTACCCTGACATGGATATATGGATTTGATGCATATGATCATCAGGGACGACTCGATTGGTAAAAAAATGAAACCTGCATTATACTTTTAAATTGAATGTATTTTATTTTAGGCCCAGTATTCTGCCATTTCTACATTTTAATTTCGAAATACCAGTGAAAGGGAGATTGATCCATCTAGTCTTGTCGATCCAATATTTACAACTGTCTCGTGTTTAACACCATATATGGGCTCAATCATTGGTATCTCCACAGCTCCAATATTCGATATACTTCATTGAAATCATCACTATCATTCGTCAGTAATAGCCGAACAAAATCTTAATGAACCATGCCAGGAATCAGACATGTTGGGTTTTCTAGGTAGCTTATATTTTAAACAAGCATTTGTATAACTTCCTTCATGGAATGAGCAATCTACGCCGTAATAATGCTTATTTCTGGGGACAATGTGCCAATCAAACTTAGTTTAACAAACATTCATGCCATGCATGAAGAATCCCCGTTAATAGTTGCCTACCAAAAATCAGACGTCGCGACAAGAACGGTTAAATACAAATTGCAATCTTCCCCGAGCACATTTCAATATGCGGGACTTTCAACCAATTTGCGGCAGTTCTGGCACATCACTGTTGTCCAAGATTACGATTCGTATACATTTTGCACCATCCGCACCATCGCACACCCTGACAGCATTTCGATTAAATACTTTACATGTAAATTAATAACTTTTTCTCCAAGTTTCTCTGTTGTTTTCCCATTACATCCTGTTTGTCACGCAGTGAATAAGCTACATTAAGTTCTGATTGCTGGTTATTATTTTACCTTGACCGGAACATTCAAAACAACCGATGAGAAGTCCTTGTAACATACTTCGCGTAAAATTGGTTAAGAAATGACGAGTAAATCATTCCATTATGCATGTTGAACACGTTTGGAATGTAAAGTATATGCTAGAAATACTGCTGGGTTAAGATAATTATCATGAAATGGGGGGGGGGGTGCAGATTACAAACCATGTCACTTTATGTTAATTTATATAAGGCTAGCGAGTATTCTCAATTCTCTTTTGTCCTTTTAACTAATAAAAAGAATGTCTAGGACTGCAAATGCTGTTTCAGATGAATTATTTTTCAAGAATAAAAATTGAAACTAATAATAATAATAATTATTAATGACAGCTGAAGACTAAAATACCTTTCATACGTTAAGTATCGTTTTGCATCGACTCTCCATCTCTTGTATCGATATGTGTATGGTTACAGAAAAAGTATACATGCATTGATATATCAATAAATCGTTTCAGCCCTAGTTTCCCACTAAATGAGACCATGAAGATAACGTAGTGTGCCCCTAAATGTGTTAGATAGTTGATTTTTAAGCGAGAGCTGGCATGATACTTGTATGGCTGGTGGTAAAAAATAACACCTAAATTTTACGATCATTGTCACTGGCGTATATTTGAAATTCCTTAGACAAACACTCAATTGCGTAAAATCATTACTTGCTTATTGACAGTAGAATCTCCGCTTCAGATTGATCTTTACTCACCCCTTCCATTTTCTCTCTTGCTTCCTGGAAGAACATAACCAACATGATATTATAAATGCTAAAAAGAAATCTTAGTCTATTATGTTTCAACTTCGGTTTCAATGGAATAGGGATACACATGCACATATTCACATATATAAAATACAGTGTATGCCTTTACTTCCGCTGAACAGTCATTACTACCATAGTGTTCGACACAGTCAGCTGAGGTGGTCTTTACAAGATCATGGCAAAATTCGGCGGCTCGTATAATTTCATCAGTCATTCGCCACTTCCACGATGGCATTATGTCCCACATAATAAACGATGGTGAGCCTTCAGATGCTTTGAGAGTTAGAAGCGGCGTCAGACAAGGTTGCGTTATGGTACCCACACTTTGTAAATAATGTTCACTGCCATCATGCACACAGACGTGTCCCAAAATGGTGACGAGGGATCCATCTCAGATATCGGACTGACGAAAAGATCTTCAACCCGAGGCAAATTCAGGCAGTCACGAATGTAATACAAACATTTAGCAGGGATGTCCTCTTTCCTGACGACTACGCCCTCGATGCCAGCCCAGACAAGGACACGCCAACCAGCATCGACAGGTTTGCTGAGACATACAACAACTCTTGCCTCATAATCAGTACCCAAAAGACTGAAGTTATGTAACAACTTGCCCCTAGGAAACTAAATTGTGAACTGAGCATCACAGTAAAGGATCTGAAACTCCAGGCTGTCGACATCTTCAAGTGCCTGTCAACAGCAGAATTACCAAAGCCAGCTCAGATATCTGACGACTACTCGCGAATGTGTGGGTCGCAGAAGAATCAGTCTTAACACCAATCTGAAAGTGCCCACCACTCTCCTGAATGCCAGCGAGACGTGGACTGTCTGTAGCAGACATTCACAACAACTCAATCAATTCCGCATGAGCTGTCTCTGAGGGATTCTGCGGGTAAGATGGCAAATACAATTCAGACACAGAGGTTCTCATGAGAGCCGACATCCCATCTGTCTTCATGTTGTTGCAGAGAGCCCAAGTTAGATAGTCAGCACACATCATCCGCAAGCCCTAGGAACTTATTCCAAAACAGGTGCTCTATGGCGAACTCTGCGAGGAAAAACTCGCTCTTTCTGGACAAAAGAAGCGCTTCTGGGAGACGCTGAACATGTCCTTCAAAAACTTACGCATCAACATTGCCCCCCGTAGGTTCCATGCACAGAACCGTACCTCCTGGCGCATCAAGACACATCTGGCGCACGCGCAGCAAAACAGCAGATAATTGCAGAAGCGCACAGAAAGCGTGCCACTCGTAAGGTCAGAGCTTCCAACACCTCCGATGTAATAACAATCCTAGTGTCCTGCACATGCGGGATAAACTTTAAAACCAAACAATAAAATTAGTGCTGAACTGAAGACAACAAGAATTGCGTTGCCTTATACGTGTGAAAGTCACGTATATGTGTGTTCTTGGAAAGTTACAATTGAGTGTAGTATCAGATCATAATATGGTTATGTTGAACGAATCACGGGAAGCTTAATCAAGCTATATATTTCTTAAAGATTCACACTATTCCCTCATTGTTTCATCAACTTAGGGAATGACATTATCTCTTCCTGGCACAAAATAAGAGTGTGTATTTATGCGAAATAATGGGGTATTTAATATTTATGCGCTATATTAGGTCAACATGATAACGCGTAATTACTAATGGAGTCATTGACATTTGATAGTAAGTATAAATAAAAAAAAAATAAATAAACCAACAAAATAAACACATGCGAAATAGATAAACTGCACGTTTCGTAGTAGAAGAACGTCCTAATTTAATCAGTTTCCTATATGTATATTAAGTTGTTATGTGTACGTGTTTTAGAAATTGTGCAGAGCCTTTTGGATTACAAGATTGGTACTTATTGAATGAATCATATTAAAATATCCATTCATATGTAATGTATACTTACAATACGTGGCTTCTCCTGTTCTTCCTGAAAGAATATAATGAACGTAATATTAGCAACGACGAAAAAAACAAACATTTATTTGGCTTTAAATGAAGGCAGATACAACCGAGAATTTCCATCAATACACCCACATTGTATTTATAGGTTACTGCATTTGTATGGGAAAATATGAACTAGTTTCCCGGATGGAAATACTGCACGACCTTGGGAGTGCAGTATATCCATCCGACAAAACGGGTTCATATTTTCCGATACAAATGCAGTAACTTTTTTATTATATGTTCATTTTCTTATGCCTCCTAAGGCTTAATTATATAAACAAAAATACACTATAAGAAACAATGTACCTGAAAATATGCCGTATTCCAAACTAAATACTCAAACGCAGATTCATCATTTCACAACCATAAAATTATTAATTCGCACATAACTCTGCCCAGATAAATTTGAACCTAGTCGCGCGCTAGACATAACTGTCGAAAGAAAATAGCGTTTTGGTCTACCTAAAATTGAAATTTGGAGTCATATTGTGAATGAATGCGCATTGCAACAACTTTTCCATTTGATCCGGGATGAAAAAATTTTGGTATTTATGTCGATTCTACGAAATTTCGTGATTAAGAACATGATTTATCTGTGCCAATTCTACATGAAGTACATCGGATTTCAGCAGCGTTTTGACACTTGAAAGTGTGTTCTGTTCTGTCATTGAATGTTTGAAATCATGATGTGGGAAAAATATGAAGTCTATAAGTTGCAGTTATCAAAAAGACTCAATGGAATATAATGTTTATTTCATTTTGAGTGCGGTAAGTAATATAGTCCAAATTCCAGTACAGTTTCGAAATGTGTAATCAAGCTTTGGAGCCCATGACATGGCTCATGTAATTCGGATTTGCAGAACTAAGAAAGTACATTTTGAGGAAATTCAGGATATAACACTCTAAATATTGTTTGTGCCATTCTTATTACCAGCTAAAGAAGACAATGTATGCCTTGTCACTTGCATGTTATTTGTAGGGACCCAGCAATGTTATGAAATCTGGCGTCTATCGATAGCCTAAATCCGAAACACTGTATCAAGAAAGTTAACGCGGAATGTGGCAAAGCAGCTGGTATGTGGCAGTCCACGAAACGTCTGCCTTAGTTCATTCGGAAACAAATTTAATCAACCAAAATGTCAAGCGCCTAATACGTGAGTGTACATGATTTGTTTAGACAGTAGTTCCTAATACACTACTGGGCACACGTGAGTGCAAGATGAAGTACACGTGAGTGAAATATCGTAAAATATTGCACGATTCTGACAATGTAAAGTTAACGGAGAAGAAAATGAGCATATAATAAGTATTTATTTTGCATGGTATTTATCAATAGATGCTGTGTGAGCACTTATTTAGATCAAGGACTGTCTAAATCCCTGTATTGAAACTCTTAATCTATGTTTCTTCCTGAAGTGGTAATAAGTAAAACACTATTAAAGTTGACAGTGTCTTTGAGTAAAATTTGGATGCAACCGTAGAGAGACAGAGAGAAAAGGACTGGGAATGGATATAGTGACCTTTAATAATTCACTCTAGCAAATGACGACTTAAACTTTGCCCCTGTAATGCCCTTTCATCAGTGGCAACTTTGAAAGTTTGTTCTTTAATGATCTCCCATCAGTGTCGACGTTCAGCGTTGTTTCCTCTACACCCTATTATCAATGAAAACTTAAAACGATGTCTTCTTAATGTCCAACCGTCAGTGACTATCATCAGCGTTGTCTTTTTAATGCCCATCCATACAAAATGACTTTCAAACTCCCACCCACCCCCAAAACGCCATGCCATCAATAACGACCTTAAAAGTTGCCCCTTTAATTCCCCGCCATGAATAAGAACTTTCAAATTTGCCCTTTTAATGCCCAGCCATGAATATAGTAAATAATGTAATTCAGTAGACTGGATAAGAGATGTATATGGTTGTTCAGACTGTTTGTGCCACGACTTAGATTCGAGGTGAAGAAGGAATTTACATTGAGGAATGCTCTACATAGACTATACATGAGTGGGTGGAACGGGTGAACATTTTAAGGAACTAATAAATAACGGAACAGTGGTTAAGTCATTTGGATTGGTTATGGTGTCATGTACTAAAAGGTGCGCTATTATTCATTTGTCACGTGTTCAACTGGCTATATTTGCATTTAGTACGATGTGTACTTTGTTGTCATAACGCCATCGAGTGAATAAGAACAGCTGTTAATATTTATTTTCAATAGATTATAGAGAACCCTACGTTCCATTACTAGAAATTGAGGTCTGACCAAATCACCTAAACTGAAAGGAAAGAAAAGCGAAGTCAGCCGCGGTAGCTCAGTTATCTGATTTTCCGACCTCTAAACCAAGAATTTGCCAGTGATAGTAGTCCTGGCAGGCCCGACAAAGGTATTTTGCACCCATTTCATGGCACAATATTCCAAAGAACGTGCTGAAGGTTTTGTTAAATATAAACCCACCAATCAAAAATCTTGTTTTGCGGACAAAAAAACAGGATTGTCTTCTTGTAAATATTCGTAATCAACAAAACTAAAAATATCAGTATGTATGCCATGCTCAAATTAACTCATTGTATTAAAACATCTTGAGTGATTGAAAGGGAGATGTCTATGTATTAAGTCTGTGTAGGGACTCCAAGAGAATTTTCACCTGGGAAAGGTAATGAGTGAAGGTCTTTCCACAAAAGAGATCTTACTTACTTATATTTGTGAGAGTGCATGAGAGAGATAGAGGGGAGAGGAGAGTGAGAGAGATATGCCTGGATAAAAAAACTAATAATCAGATAAAGTTTTTGTTGGTTGAGAAAATAACACAAAAACACATTTGCACTTCAATGTAACCAAGTATAGACTATGAGCCGGCTATCATCATTATAGCACTGGTAGAAACAATGGTATACACCACATAAAGATGTAACAAAACATAGCGTATGAGTCGGGTATCATCATTGTAACACTACCAGAAACAATGGTATACACCAGCAGCAGAGAGGGTGAACAGACCACTTTGCCTGAGACCTTATTTTACAAAAATAAAGGTTCCTACGAAATCTTAAGAAAGGTCAATGACGCTAAACCAAAGCCTCTAACCGAGATTCTTTCCATACGGTTGAGAACGGATAATAAATCGTGTGGGTTAGCTCAGTTTTGTTATCAATCGCTGACGTATTTTTTTTTCAAATTTTTATGCGATTTCATTTACGCGTTGGTCACTCAGTATTAGTCATTCACCCTCTCTGCTGCTACCTTGATAAAATCAAGGACCAAAGATTGTATCCAGACCTACGCGATATCTAGATCTTGGATCATGTAATTTTATCGTTATAAATCCGAAAGGAACAGATTGTGCTTTTGAAAAGAATTTTTTTAATTTAATCATGTCCATGTCCCTGAACACCAAGTATAATAAATATTCTGCAGAGTATAATTATCTACTCCATTAAACACAACCAAAATATTACAGTTATCTCTGATTACCTTAGGTATTTGCGTATATCGTTGTGTAACATAAATCACGTCAGTATTTTTATGTCTACCTCGAGAAAATATTCTAGCTGGATTGGATTGTTTATCCAGCATAACATCATCGTACACTACTAAATTATTTATAAGTCCATCTAGATCATCTACAGATGGTGCCTCATCGATATCGGTAATAAAATCAATAACATCGTTTCCATCTTCTTCCAATATTTTTGCATTTTCATTAAAATCTTTAAGTACCCCATAACACCGCTGATCATCTACAGATGGTGCTACCAAATATAACCTATCCCACTTGAGCCATCGCATTATTAGATTAAGCAATAATTGTGTTTTACCAGATCCAGATGGACCTATTATAATCATTCTGATAGAATTTGGAAGCACTGGATGGTGCTTTACTGGTTCTTGTTTTCGTGTCGCTGAGAAATCTATTATATCCATATAATAAATAATGTGAGTTTATATTGTGTTCGATGCAGAGGACCTACCGATACCACTGGATTAACGACAATAACAACAAAAAATAAAAGACGTGCAATTACGGGTAAATGTGTAAAATGTGGCACACAAAAATATAAATTTATTTCCGCGTCGCAAATAGCACGTGGTGGTGATATAGCCGCATCATTAGGGAAATTGCCAGAAGTTCCGTGGGCCAAACACCCCGGTGAGAAACATCTTCCTGGATATAATTATTGTGGTCCTGGAACTCGACTTGATATCCGACTTGATGATCAAGATCAACCAAGACCTGGAGAGTATCCAGTAAATAAAATTGATCAAGCATGTCATGTTCATGATGTTGCTTATAAAAGTAAAGATTTGCAGCAGCGGCATCTCGCAGATATGAAATTGATTCATGCGCTAAATGTTATACCTAATAAATCTCTCAGAGAAAAACTGGCTAGTTTTCTAGTAAAATCTGCTATGAAATGTAAAATAATGCTCGGGGCTGGTAATTAATTATATAACTATTATAATGGAATCCATTTATTATTCCCCGAGAGGATATTGGAGAGGTAAAGCAGCAATCAGTTAACTTGCTGAAGCAGCAAAAGTTTCACGTAATGTTGCTGCATCATGGTTAGCACGACAGGCAATATGGCAAATGTATCTACCACCACCTAAAAAAATTCATTACGCACATTTTGATGTCAGCATCCCCGATGAAGTTCCTCAAGCAGATATTTTGTTTTTACCACATGATACTGTTAAAACACGTGGACGAAAATCACGCACTTACAAAAACGCATTGACTGTTGTTGACGTTCCGAGTAGATATAAAGAAGCGGAACCATTATCAACAAAGACAGCATCTGAAGTTGCATCTGCGTTTGAGCGAATTTATCAACGTGGTGGTCTACGATGGCCACAGTTATTACAAGTTGATCCTGGTAAAGAATTTCTTGGTGCAGTATTATCTTTGATGAAGCGACATAACGTTAAAATCAGACGAGGACATACTGAAATTCATCGTGATCAAGCAATTGTTGAAAGATTTAATCGAACACTTGCTGAGCGGTTATTCGGATATCAATACGCAAAGGAAATATCTACTGATTTTAAGTCGGGAGAGCGATCTCGTGAACGGGTTGCAAGGTTACCAAGTGTGATATCTGCATCAAATAACGAAATTACTCGTGCAACTTCCATGAAACCTTCTAATGCAATAACACAAAAATATATACCCCGTAGCGATAACGTACAACGCCGTGAACAACCAGTATTAGGCAATGTAACTGTGAGATATTTATAAGAACCAGGGGAACTTGAGGGTGGGAAAAAAAGAGCTACTGACCCTATCTGGAGCGTGACCACACATACAATTTCTAGCGTGGTTAGATCCACTGGAAGACCTGCAATCTACAGACTAGATTCTACTGCCCCTCAGCGTGGATTTGTACGTGAACAATCACAAGTAATTCCTGCAGATACACAATTACCACCACGTTCACTTATGTAAATTAGCACCAGGGCGTCCAGCGCCCCGACGTCGATTACATTCAAGACAGGTCAGCATCACATTTTCACGTGTATGACCAAGATCACTATTAATTCTGTCTACGGTAAATTGTCTTGGATTATTATTCGAATATTGCCATAACATTATTGTGTTACAGCTTGCACAATGATTATTCTGTAGTTGCTTCAGTGTTATAATAAATTCAGTATCAATATCAAAATCACGCTTATTTTTTTTTGTCACATTGTTTATAACCAGCTAATTTTTTATTTATTACAGCAGCGTCATTAGTAATTTCCTCAGTTATCACGTAATCTATAATAACCCTATGTAGTTGAGTTATTCTTCTAACACGAGATACTGCAAGATAGACTAAGTTTGACCATTCGATACGATCATCTACAATCCAGATATTTGTATCAGAGATAGTTAATCCCTGTGACGAATGAATCGTTATAGCGTATCCTAACATCCACGGTGATTTCTCCATGTTCTCAACAACATCAATGGCAACCAAAACAATGTCATTCAGTACAAGATTTTGTACTCGGACATTTTCAGCGTCTCCACATGGAATTTAAACTTCAATATTCTGTCGTCTAGTATCTGCTGGGCGATAACACAAAGGTACAGGTAACGTTGGAAACTTTTCTTTATGTAACGTAAATAATTTCTTTTGCAGTTCATCACGAACTATCTTTCTACTTGCGACTATCAAATCAGCAGGCTTCCATAAAGTCCAAAAATCATTCATAGTTGTCTCTGGAATTACTTTACGCATTATCTCACATTGTATTTTATCTGGCTGTAGTCTGATTAATCTTTTAAGTTCTTTCAGCGGCTCATCAGTAGCTCTATGGTCATCATGTATTTCTTCATAATAATCTACATTATTCTTTAGCCATTCATGTGGAGACTGTCCAACAAAGGGTGGTGGTTGACCATGATCGCCACACATAATCACAGCAGTATTCTTTGTCAATAACCATTCAAGAAATGTCTTTAGTGTTTCTAACGACACCGTGCATATCTCGTCCCATATAATATACTTAGGTATATATTTTTCACCCATTCGCTCAGGAGTCCACGTGTCTCCGCACCATCTAAAGAAACTATGATATGTACATGATTTTACTCCTCGTTCTTTTATTTCTCTAGCAAGTTTATGTGTAGGTGTCAAAACAATTATATCTGAACTATTATTCATAAATAAATTAATCGCACGAGTTGTTTTACCTGACCCTCCACACCCATTAAGATAAACAGTCTTATGTCTAGCCACAGGATCGTACACAGATGGTGCAGATGACTTTGATGCTTGATTACTATTTCTGTAATATATTTCCTTAATTTCAACATCGGCAGATTCAGAATAGCTAAGTATATTTTTTTGTTTTATCCTCCACGCCCCCCATTCACCATCACCGAGTAGCGGTGTTAATAAATCCTTATATTTTGTATGTATATAAAATGAATCCGTAGCGACTCTGACAGCGTGACGAGGAAATCTATTTATCATCGATAGTAGGTTTATCGAAACATAAGCTAACATCGAAGATCTTAAATGAGTAAATTGTGGTGAGTCGACATCAAGGTGGCTCACAATGGTACCTAGTTTTGTTCCATCTGATAAATAAGCATTACATCGACTTATAAATGGGTTTTTCTCCGTTGTATCAGCGATTATAAAATCTAGTTCAGCGTCGTCCATAATCAATCTTGTACACACTCGTTTATAATCGTATGACCCACCTTGAGTAAACTTACCGATTATCTTTCTACCAAGATCTTTTGCAAGTTTTTCATCATGCTCGTTCCTGCATTTACTTATTTTAATGACATGATCTTCGTCAAGATCAGGGAATTCTTTCCTGGCATCATCGACACTAAATATATCCGGTTCTGGTAACCAAAGTTGCTTCTGTGAACTATACGATATAATTGCTTCAGTTACCCTCAACGATATTAAAAATCCAGCATCAAGCATATACCGCAATAGTGCTATCGGAACCCAACATTTTTCTGAAAAATGTCTTCCAAGCCAAACATAAGTAATCGCATGGAGATCTTCTCTAAACTCGAATGATTCTACATAAGCAAATCCTGTTAATTCAAAATTTGGTCCTTGGGGAAGGGGTCCGTTTATTGCAACCCTGGTCATCTCATGTGTAGGATGTCCGAGTTTCTTAAAGTATTTAGAACATTCTCCATATCCAAGAAAATTCCAGGATAACATGCAGCCATATCAACTGAGATAACGTCACTATAATCGTATTTGGTATTCCATAATCCACCGTGTCCATATTCTATGCAACTTTTTTTGATATCTTCAAGGAATTCTGATCGTGTCGTTTTCCATGAATTTTCTCCTGAGCGAAATGGGCAGCAACCGATGGTACGGTAAACAGTTATTCAGTAATTGTCCAACTATGACATTATCAGAAGTATATTTCAATGCAAGATGTTCCATTTCTTCATGAAGAGATTCTGTACGATAAATATCACCGTTAGACCGTACAAACTGATCGTAATCGTATTCTGAACTTTGAAATAACCAAACAGACACAGGGTCACTTTTACTAATATTTCTGATAAAATCAAATATATCACCATCATAAAATTTAACCGCTCTATCTCGTGGAAATATAGTTACTGCCATAGTCCATGCATGCACGTTATGATCAATTATTGTTATTGGAGCTCCTCTTGATTCATATTTCGATTTATATAAAATCTCTCCTGTTAACGTCTTTACTGTTATTGGGAATTTTAATTTCTTTTCTAGCTCAGCGACATCTTTGATAGACGCTCCGGTATCTTTAACCGTTTCTGCCCATGTATCTATTTTTTTACGTCTTAAATCTGTTAAGCCATTACCACGTATCGCATTTGTAAAATGTTCTGTAACTCGTTCAGCTACACAGTTTATTCTTGATATTTCCATCGGCTTGAGATCCGCAACATTAGGTTTATCATTTAGCGAATATATTGCGTAGACAACTGCAGTCGCTGGATAACCTTCTACGTAGTAAGGTTTATCAATGCCAGTAAGTAATCCAGGTTTGGATCTGTTATTTAAGAGAACAATATTGCTTCCCGACTGCACACGGACCGGATCACGCTTATCACGAATAATCCAGATATCGTCATCTGTCTCTACAATAAATTTTATTAAAATAAAATATTTTTGATTATCAAGGTGGTTAATAATAACCCTTCCTCGTTTGTCGTTCATCATATTAACGATATGTCCTATCCTGAAAGTTGACCATACATGAGCAGCGCCATCATTACGAAATTCCTTTTTGGCTTCACGGATACGTTTAGCTATATCCGCATTTGTTAAAGCTAGATCTTGCATCGAAACACTACATTTATATTCTGGTAGTCTGTCAAGATCAAATCTAGCATGGGAGGGCTCAATTGCGGATAATTCCTCCATTATTATAATTAAGACAAATATTTAAATTGAATTTTTGTATATATATATATATATATATATATATATATATATATATATATATATATATATATATAATGATTGAAACCAGGAACAAATGTATTTGGCTTAAACTTGGTCATATCTCTCATTGTGATAAACCATGTATAAATGAATACTGCGGAAATCACATGCAATGCATCAAAAATGGAAGTACAGGACCAAAACTATGTGTGCAATGCGATGTTGGAGTCAGAGGAAAAACTCAGTTGTGTTTAAAATGTGGCGGAAAAAAATACAGGGAATTAAAACGATACTATGACAAAAAAAATAACTTGTCAGGTAAATCTCCTATAAAAACAGTAGAGGATTACCTGGAAAGATTTCAGAATAATGATTTAGACAAATAATATTATTATATAAATGGAGCAAAAAGAATTTGTAGCACATCCGATCATCAAAAATTATGAAGCGTCTCGTGATGGCGTGATCAGGAACTGCCAATCAAAAAAACCAGTCGGTAGTCTTGATAAATTTGGTTATTTTAGATTCAATGTTGGTAAAAGTAAAAATTATTTTTCGCATAGGTTTATATTTGAATGTCATTTTGGATTGATTGAAAATGGACTTGTAGTTGATCATATTGATGGGAATCCCCAGAATAATAATTTATCTAATCTGCAAGTTATAACACAGAGTCAGAATTCTAGACGTGAAAATACTGGAAAATGTAAAGTATTCGTAAAGAGAGCTATTAAATCCATAAATACAGAAACAGACCAAGAAATGACCTTCCCATCAATTAGTGCAGCTGCAAGACATTTTGGCACACATCCACAATCAGTACAATATGTTGCAAATAAAACATACACATCTGCATTTTCAATAAAAAATAATCAGCGGATAATATTTGAATATGTCATATAACTATTTCTTAAAAGTTCGACTGTCAGTTTTGCCAAGGCTTTTGTTTAGCCATTATCACGGTCAGGGGTCCACCTTCACTGTCACTGCTCTCACTTTCACTCTCGACAGAATCAGATAACATAATCTTTCTCAATTGCATTACACGATTGTCTATCATTTTTTTCTTTCGTACTCGTGAGACAACGCGGTCCTTATTTTTTCGATTGAGCGTGCAAGAGGTGCAAATAGCTTCACTTGTGTGTCGTTCACCATTGCTAAAGATTCTAACCTAGATTGATAAATTGATTTCACGAATCTGTAATTGGAAGGTAATGTGAATTTGTTCTCGAATTTTCTTTGCTGCAATAATTCAAAGTCAGAGAGAATTTTCTGAGGATCAAGATTATCGGACATTTTTATTCCATCATGTTTTAATTTTTTAATAGCAGAAATAATATCATTAATGTTTTCATTGTTCATATATATATATATTTATTTCTTTAAAATAAAAAATAATTGACATTCAAGTTTTTAATTTTCACTTTAAGCAATTGCACATATAAAGCGAGGTAACTCCACAGAGTAAATTAAACGATTATTTCCCTTGCCCAATGGATTTTCATCAACTAAATGTGATTAACTGAATCTCTGTAAGTTTGTGAAATTCCACTGTAAACTTAAGACACATATCGTAATACAATAACAAGGTTTCAGTTTTTTTTTTCCCTTAGATAACAGTCGCCGCTAAAAAAGCAACGTCATTTACAAGCATAACAAAACGACATACATCAGTAAAGCAAAAACACTTACACGGACATGAAACCCAATTCAAACGCACGCACATACGCACACGCACAGAGTACAAATAATCCTTTAAGTAATTAAGACACACAGTACAGTACAAATAACCCTTTAAGCACTTAACTGTACAGTGCGAGTGATCGGTATATTATCTTCAATCATACTGTGCAGCATTATACATATATATTTTCGCTCTAGGCTTTCAAACAGAACAACTTGTGCACTAAGACGGATGTGCTTATCGATTTTCCATGGACGTGTGACGCAGTAGTTATTTTCGTCTTCATGTCTGTAATTTTAAATTATTTCGTTTTATGTATACAAACGGTGTTATATTTTAATTGTGGACTGTATGGTACTCCAAATTTAAGGGTCATAAGAAGCAAAAATTACATTTTAGCAGGACCAAAGAAGGAATTGCACCATTATACATATACATTTTCGTTCTAGGCTTTCAAACAGAACAACTTGTGCACTAAGACGGATGTGCTTATCGATTTTCCATGGATTTGTGGCGCAGCAGTTATTTTCGTCTTCATGCTTGTAAGTTTAAATTATTTCGTTTTATATATACAAACGGTGATATATTTTAATCGTTTCATACATATAAATGGTTATATATCTTAATAAAATTATAAATATTTAGATTCATTTATAAAATCAGAAATCTAATGCTATTGTGTGATAACCATATAATAATTTCTCAAACGTATATATGTAGTCGAGTGTCGTTAGCTCAGTGCACAAGTGTTGGACTCTGGTACTGAACTTCTGCTGTTCGACTCCCATGACCGCGGGGGGTGGGTATTTGGTCCAGGGGTTGCCAATTTTATTAAGATTGGGGGGACCACCCCTGAGGTTTCAATAAAATCCTCACCACGTCACGCCACGTGGTGAGGTGCTTATGTACCTGACCCCGTGGGGCGATTTGGTGGGGTTTTTATTGAAACCGCAATGCCTAGACAGTCCTCGGAATTTCTAATGTTTCGTTTCGATTAGAAATTCGCCGGGGGATGTGTCTATGCAAGGTGCCTCCTAAAATAATCAGTAGCATGCCTGAGCTCTCTACCCCATTGAAGGGCCCCCAAATAAACATTCAGAAAGAATGTTAGCCAAAAGAAACAGAACATGGGGTGCCCCATAACAGTCATAAGAGAGACAACAATGTAAGGACCCCATGAAAGGCACAAAGGCTATCAAGGGGCCCCGTGACGGGTAACCACTTAGGATGCTACTGATTATTTTTGATAAATTACATTACATACATACATACATACATACATACATACATACATACATACATACATGCATGCATGCATGCATACATACATGCAAAAGGTCAAAAGTCAAGGTCAAATGTCAAGGTCAAGGTCAAGGTAAAAAAAAAATTGATTTTTTGCAAAATTTACTCAGGCATCATTCTACGAGCGTATGTACAAATTAATATATAACGTCTCTCCTCTTAGGTCCACAATGTTGCCATCTTGATTTGTGAGTTTGAAATTCATTCTTGACAATAATGGATTATGTACACGCAAGTAGACCTGATTTATTGGCTCAGACACAATGAGCCATCCTGGTGGTACCATAGGGGTGAATGTATGTAGTACATATCCTTGCTGGGCCTGGTTAGATTTTGAAAGATCTACTTGATAGCTACTATCAATTGCGTCACATACTAGATTGACTGCGATCGTTGATGTTATATTAACAATGCCTGGCGATATATGACGGCCTCCACCGTATGGATCGTTGTTATGTTTAAGAATAACCGGTGGTAGGGCTATTTTTCTCCACGCTGCATATATTTTAGGGAAATATTCATCAATGACATCGTTGAGTGTTTTCTTCATTTGAGTGTTATTTAAATTTGGTATTATAAATGTTTGTAAATCTTCTTCTGTTATTTTGTAATGATCAAGGAATAATTTCTTATGTTCTGGAGATGTGTGAAGGTTTCCATCGAGTTTAGTCGCAACGTTTATAATACTTCGATTGGCGATGTATAAATCAAATAGGATCCTATTTAAATGTTTTATTGACACGATTATCTGATTTTTTACATCATTGCTATAATGTTGAGATAATGAAATAAATAAATTTCTTAAATCATTAAGTGTTTTATCGTATTCAGGCTTAAGACGATTTAAAAATCTTTTAAAAATTTCTTCATCAACAATATCTCTATAAATCTGCGTCCTGGTGTCTACGATGATAGCATTAAATGCTGATCTAGTTATCTTAGGGGTCCTTCGACCGTCGAAATCAGTAAAGTAATATCTATCGTTGCTTGGATCAGATTCAAAATTTATATAAAGCCATGGATTTTTATTTCGATATTCTGAATCTTTAATGAATTTTTTTTCCGTTGTGAGAAATTCATTTTTGGTTGGTTCTGGAATTCCATTTGATTTTTGGTCTGGAGGAACATCAGGCCATCCTAATACAGATCTAATCGAACTTTGATAAATGTCTACGAGATAATCATGGGAATTTATTTCAATCACCGCCGATAATGTTGGTTCGTATACACCAATTGTTATTTTTGATTCTTTTCCTGTAATAGATTTAATTCTGCGCTGAAATTCATCGTTGATCTGTTCTATCTGATAACTACCAGTTGGAATACTAACTACTTGCCAATCAGGAGTTCCATCAAGTTTATTCTTATTTGCGTATACTAGTGAATTATTTGGCTGTAGTCCACCAAATGGGTTTGATCTAATATTAGGCCAGCTATAATAATCTCGAAGCTGCGCTAACGCTATTTCTTTTGCAGGAATTGCGGTTGGAAAGTTAACGCTAAATTCAGGATTGGTCGAACTTAAAGAAATCATTGTAGTTTTTGATGGAGTCGTATTAGTGACGATCTGCTGAAGTAATTCCCTGTCTGTCATTATTATTATCGTTATTATTTAATTCGTCAAAATCATTAGCGATCACCTTAAACGCATCATCATAGGTTTTCATCATCATCGCAAATTCAGTATCGGATATTTCACCATCACTAACGCATGAAGAAATATACAAAGATAGTTTAGAACATGCCTCTGTCACTGTATGTAATTTAATCATATAATCGTGCAATTTAGCATTTGTACAGGTATATATCTTTTTAGCTATAATACCAAGAACACCAGCAATAGTCGTTGATGCTGAAACAATGATGGTTATAACAGCAGGTGCTGTCATCGTCAATGTTGATAATAATAATCCTGTTCCAGCAATAACAGCAGAAACCGAGTAAACAACTACATCGATGACAACTATACGCCTTTTGTATTTTTTTTATTTTTATGTTATAATAATCAATAAAATCCTTTAGTTTAGTCAGACGTTCATATACTTGATTGTATCTGTAACGTTGAACGTCGATGTAGGACTGAGGTCAATGGTGTTGATCCATTATTGTTATATTAAGTGACTAATTGTGGTGTTTCAGCTACAAATTCCAAACACCACCAGTAAGACGTTGCAGTTATTGTCTGATCATCTGCTTCCAGTAAAAATATTTCTTCAGCATCTTTATTTAACACTATAGATACAACTCCAGAGAAAGCATCAGTTGAATGACGCCACGGAAATGTTGTAGTATAAATTTTAAACTTTGCAGAGCTAAAGATAGACAGTCTATACACACCAGTAATCTTCGCGGTATATTTAATAGTGTTACTTTGCTGTGACCATGTTGTTAATCCTGATGCTACTGTGTACACGATATTGACGATCTGATTATGAGGAATTTTAATCAGATTAGTTTTTTGAACAATATTAGGTATTCCACTAACAATATCATCGAGTTTCATGTTAACGTCTGCTAGTTTTATGTCAACGGTTGGTTGTTCCCCAAAAAATTCTTTAATGGTTTTGTTTATGTTTCTACGAAAATTTAAAAACGTTTCCACGTGTCTAGTAAAAGTAACATTGAGTGTGATCATTTCGTCATTGATTGTTTTTAGCGAAGTTGTCGTAGGAATGTTGCTATCGTCTACATATTTCTTCGTTGTAGCGTCAAAATCAGATTCTGGTGTTCTAAGATTGTTAATACCATTATTATTCACGTTGAGAAATGCACGCATTATACCACCGTTGACTAACACATACTTAGATTCTTGATCGTCGACATATTTTTTTGTTGGGGCGTCTGTATCTACGGTTGGATTTCCAAGGTATGTATTTTTTTTTCCTGACATAATAATATCACCAGTAAATACATCACCAGTTTTCTTGATATAATTGTTAACTGACTTACCCGAATCTTGTATTTTACCTTGATCAGTAAAAGTAACGATATTATCAACAACTGCGGTAGGAATTCGTATAAGTACATCTGGTAGTTGTATATTGCTTGTCTTTAATCGTCCTTGTTTATCCTGAAAAACAACGACTTCATTTTGATCCACACTTGTGATATTTAATAAATCGTCAATCTCATTTCTGAGTTGATCAAGAGTTGCATGTTTAGATAAATCACCTTGCTGCTGAGCTTTACCACGAGCAGATCTTCCGTAAATATCTACCATTATATTTATCAATGTCTGTTTAAATGTGACAATGTGGTATATTCATGCACGACTTTATGAGGTGGTTTTGTTGATTTTGATATAGTATCAAGTACATTAAGTACTTCACGACCACATATTGGTGGATCAGTTAATGTTTGTGTTGGTAACGTTGAATACCAAATTGGAGCAATATTATTGCTGACATAATGAAGAAATTCCTTAGGTGGCGCTAATCCATATGAATCGAAATAAATAGTTCCACGTGGATAAATTGCATATCCAACCCAATGGGTACCTGGTCCAGAATTTTTATCGAGATTGATAATACCAGTTTCTAAATCGCTAGCGATTTTAGGTAATTGATCGCGCATGAAAACACCTCTAAAGTTTTTTATTTTTAATTTTTTAGCAGCATCGAGTAAATCAAAATTGGACATAGGTGATATCAGTAAACTGTCCCGGGAAGTCTTAGACCCTTTCCGTACCATGAATGTGGAGTCCCTGGCAATCTGAGACCTTTTCCCTTTTTTTGATTCCCTTTCCTGTTGCTTTCTTTAATGCCATTCCAGCAGCAGTTCCAACAGCGCCTAATGCAGCTGCTTTTGCAACAGCTGGGGCTGCAGCGGCTATTAATGCTGGTATAGCTGCGAGAAGTGGAAATATACCACCCGTCTTAGCGATGTCTTTGATGGCGCCCGCAGAAAGATTAAGTTTTATACCTTTATTTGATTTTTTGGCTTCATTGAAGTTTCTGAATTGACGCTCGGTCAACGATAATTTATTTGAACCGCTCATCTGTTCTCGCTTTAGTGATATTTTTATTCCACAGTTATTTTTTGATGCTGATTGTAGTCTTTTAATCTGACGAGGTGTCAGGGTAACGCTAACGTGATTGTATGACATTATAATTATTATCCTGATTTTAAATCAGGTGATCTAATTACGTGTTACATATTTTCTACTGGAGCATCAACGACTCTCATTCGTCCACCAACACCTTCAAGTAACATCGTCTTATCGCTGAGTATAACGGCTATTGCTCTATAATTAGGAATAACTCCAGCATCTCTATCAACACGAGCTCGAAAATGTATATCAACCACTGATTGTCTGGTTAAATCTAAATGTTCAAGCGAAAAGTAATAAATCGGATATAAGGTTGTAAAATCTAACTGTGATAATTGTAAACCAGTATCAACATTCTGATCACGACCCATAAACGACATAAGACGATGATATGCACGTGCTACATGATTATTTTCAAAATTCAGTAATATATCCTCAGATGGTTCTTGATGTCCATTTATCCTTAATGAAACTTCAGAAACACCAAGCTTGTCAAATATCATTATGCTTTCATCTTGATCGTCTACTCGTGCAGTATTTTGAAGCGCAATAAATATGTGTCTTGGTGCAGAAACACCCTGCTGAGAAGCTATTTGCCATGTAAATAAACCATTAATATTACTCTGGATAACATCTGTGGTCACTGTCAACCATGACAACGTTGATTTACCGCCTTGACTCATAAAAGGTAACAACCGGTCTTCTTCAGATATTGACGGAGTCATCACCGGCATCCATAATGAAAGTTTTGTTAGTACTACTTTACCAGGATCAACTGCACCAGGTCGCCAGATTGCATCATTATCAGTGCCTTTTCGTACAAGTACAAATGTGTGCTTAGCTCCGAAAATGACTTTTCTGACATTTCTGCAGAATCCAAATATGTGTGAAAGTGGAATTGAACATGAAAACTTTCTTCTGTCACCTTTCAACATTGATCGACGTGTTGCAAATCCTAAATTAAATTCTGGATTTGCAAAATAGAGATCTTCAATAACATCAGAATTAACAGGAGGAGTAGCTCGATTCTTGGGCCGTCGAAAAATCTGATTTCTATGGTCAGGATGGTCAGAAGTATCCTTCGCAAACATCATTGATGGACCAGCCGATCTTGAATAATCGTCGCTGTATCGTGCTAGACCCAATATTGTTGTAGCAACATCAACGTCTTTCTGAATAGATTCAATATTTTTTCCGTCAATCATGTACGTAGCGCTTTCAAATAACGCCATAATACCATTATTAACAAAACCAACAATAACATCGGCTCCATATGCTACTGGTGCTGCAGGAGCAGCGTTATTTAAACTTTCACCTTCTACTTCACTAAATGCCTCAGCGGGTAAGAAATATCTACTTGTATCCTGAACTTGTAATTCAATTCGTCCACGCTGATCTGGAACTCGTGCGTCATAAGAATAATATTGATAATCACGCACAGACTCATCCTTGAGTACTGGTGCATCCATGTCGAACGCTGGATCAGATATACGTTTAAACATCTTTATTATATTTGCTATCGTCTAACACGAAGACCACTTCGAGAAGTGAGACCATTTCCTGCTATCAGACTAGCGGTTATATTTTTTTCTTTTTCTGACATTGGTACATCAGCCAACTCTGCTAGTTTTTGATTAGCAGCTTGATTTATTATTTTACTAAAATTTGCAGGCATTACTTCAGTGCTAGGTAATTTTACAGGTTGAGGTCGGACCGCAGGTCTGCGTATTAATCGTGTTAGTCTATCTTTGATTGCTGAGAATGCTTTACTAGCAATATTGCCAACAGCACCAATACCTTTTTCACGAACAACATCAATAGCTTTCATTCCCAGTTGTTTTGCAATCGGTATTGCTTTTGGGGCTATCCTTCTAAATAGACCCTGAACAACATCACCTAGTCCATCTCCGTAGATTGTTTTGTATATTGGTAATCGAGAATTTACCGCCCTGACCATGGTTGGTCCACGTTGATTACTATGTACGATCATTTTATTATAATAACTGTATTTAATTACATACTCAATCCAGTGACTTAGTCACTATAGTAGTCATCGGCGATTTCATTAATGAGAGACCGATATACATTAATATCCATAATTCCACCTGTAAATAATCGTTTACAAATATCAGCTGCTTCATTGACGATTTCTGGGGAATTATTACCAGCTCGTTTTCCTCCAATGAGGATTTCTAGTAGATCAACATCAGCAAGAACATTATTGGGACAAGTAATAAGACCACTTCCATGAGTAGTAAATCCACTTCCACTTACGTTACCAGGAGAGGTGTCTGACGGCCAATATTCTTCTTCTTCCTCTTCACTTGGTTTCGGTGGTGTTGTTTTACTTGGTTTCGGTGGTGTTGTTTTACTTGGTTTTGATGGTGTTTTTGGTTTCGGTAATACTGGATAATCACGAAGTGATTGCTCAAATGGTTTTATTTTTTTTTCTGGTTGTTTTGGAGGTTTTTGTTTCTTTTGTTCTTTACTTTGTTCTCTCTCCTCTTTTCTTAATTGAATTAAATTATTAATTTTCCTAACATATTCCTGATATAATGGATCATCGTCCCTAACTTGTTCAACATCCATACGTATGCGATATAAATATTTTTACCATTGTTTACGGTTTTTAATATATTTAGCGTATTCAGGTTTCATTAATTTACCTCTTCGACTAAAACCATCCAAAGCAAACTCAGCTAGTTGATCTAGGTTCAAGTTATTAATTACCTTAATAGTTTCTTCATTAAATTTATTTATCAGTTCAGCAGTACTTATTGCATGACTCTTTTGTTCGGGGGCTGGTGCTTCAGCACCTCCAGGTTGATCTTCATCCTCAAGTATTTCCGGGACTGGCATCGCAGCAGCTATTTCGGCTGAAAGTCCACGTAAAATACTTTTTGTCTGTTTTGTTCTTTCTGCTATTTTTTCAGTTGCTTCAGCGGTTTTCTCTAACACAGGTAGAATGCCTTTAGTAGTCTCAGTGATAGGTTTAAATAATTGTTTTGTATCCTCTTCAAATTCAACATGAGATTCTTGACGAGATTGTAACTGTTGTTTAACTAAATCACGAACAGGTAAATATTTTCTAATTGCCTCTAGTCGCTCTCGAGCTAATTTAGCTGAGTGTGGTTCTCCATTATTCATTATTGATAATATTTATGCTGGATGTTTAATTTATAGCAGCAGAGAGGGTGAACGACAACAATTGGGTGACCAGACAAGTAAATGAAATCGCATAAAAATTTGAAAAAGAGTCAAAAATAATCTTGCCCAATTAGAGAATTTTTTGGTTTAAACGTTATTGACGGTATTTTTCAGCTTCGTAGGAACCCTTAGTTTTTATAAATAAGGTCTCTACAAAGTTGTAGGGTTCACCCTCTCTGCACACAAAAAATAAAAAAACCCGCTTTTAAAAAATGGTCCAAATTATTTGGTTGGTTAGAGGTTTCAATTTGACGTTATTGACCTTGTATCTCGGCTTTTTGAGATCCCCCCCATCAGGCAAATTTTTCCTATCTTCGTAGGAACCTTTATTTTTATAAAATAAGGTCAGGAACAAAGTTGTAGGGTTCACCCTCTCTGCTGCTAGGTGAAATTTTAAAAACAGATGATACTAAATACGGAGCCAATGTTAGGGTTGGTTTTTCTTAATAATGGCATCATGGCGTTGTTTGACAGTGCTACGCATATCATCGACGGAAGAAATATTAAATCAATTCAGAAAGACGTCGACGTTGCCACGGTGATACTTAGCCTTGCAAGATACAGTGACGATTATTCAAGATCAGCTGGTCCATCAATGATGTTTGTAAAAGATACCACTAACCACCATGACAACAGACAGTATGACATAAGATAACCAAAAATATGTTACAGCTGCTGCTGACGACGCAGATGTGGTTCCGGTGGTTCATGGTGCTAATCCAGAATTCAACTCAGGATTCATAGCACTTCGATCAATGCTGAAGGATGGAAGTAGAAGATTTTCATGTGCAATTCCACTGTCACATATCTTTGGATTTTGCAGAAATGTCAGAAAGGTTATTTTTGTAGCCAGTTGTACTTGTAAAAGAGGCTACCAACGATGATGCAATCTGACGACCTGCTGGTGAAGCTGGTAAAGTAATACTAACAAAACTTTCGTTGTGGATGCCAACAATGGTACCATCACTCACTGAAGAACAACGGATGCTCTCTTTTATGGACTCGAGGGGTAAATCAACATTATCATGGTTGATGATGACCACAGATAGTATTCAAAGTACAATTAATGGTTTATTCACATGGCAGATAGCATCACAGCAAGATGTCTCTGCACCACGACTTATATGTGTTGCTTTCCAAAATACTGAACGAGTAAACTCACAAGAACACAGTATAATGATATTTGACAAACTTGGTATTACTGAAGTTTCACTGAGAATAAATGGACATCAATAATCAGCTAAAGATATATTACTGAATTTTGATAACAATCATGTTGCACATGAATATCATCGTTTGATGACATTTATGGGACGTGATCAAAATGTTGATTCTGGTCTACAAATATCACAATTAGATTTTACAACGCTGTATCCGATTTATTACTTTTCACTGGAACACCTGGATTTATTTAGGCAATCTGTCGTTGATATACACTTTCGAGCTCGTGTGGCAAGAGGAGCTATTACTAATTACAGAGCAATCACTGTTACACTCTCAGACAAAACAATGTTGCTTGAAGGTGTTGGTGGACGAATGAGTCATTGATGCCTCAGTGGAAAACATGTAATTAAATCGCTCATGATATTATAATGTCATATCATCATGTTAGTGTCATTCTGACTGCTGGTCAGGTTAAAAAGATACAATCAGTATCAAACAGGAACTGCGGAATAAAAATATTGCTGAAATCAGAACAGATCGCAGGTGGTTCAAATAAACTATCACTGACAGAACATCAGCTCAGGCACTTGAGTGACGCCAAACGATCAAAGACCGGTGATAGACTTAATCTTTCTGCGGGTACTATTAAAGACGCAGTCAAGACGGGTGGTATATTTCCACTTCTTGCAGCTATACCAATGTTGACAACTGCTGCAGCCCCAGCTGTTGCAAAAACAGCTGCACTTGGTGCTGTTGGAATTGCCGCTGGGATGGCATTAAAGAGAGCAACAGGCCAAGGACTAAATACTTCCAAAAAAGGGAAAGGTCTAAGACTGCCAGGAACCCCTTATTCATGGAATGGTCAATCCACGGGAAAGGTCCAAGACTGCCCGGGACACTTCGCTAAATATGCTTCCCATGTCCAAGTTCGATTTCCTTGATGCTGCTAAAAAATTAAACATCAAAAACTTCAGAGGTGTTTTTATGCGTGATCAATTATCAAAACAACCAAACCATGTTGAAACTGGTATCATTAATCTCGATGGAAGTTCTGGTCCAGGTACTCATTGGGTTGCATACGCGATTGATCCACGTGGAGTTGTTTATTTCGATTCGTATGGGTTGGTGCCACCAAAAGAATTTTTAAAATATATCGGCGGACTTCAAAACGCTCCCGTATGGTATTCAACATTACCAACACAGACAATGACTGATCCACCAGTATGTGGCCCTGAAGCACTCATTGTGCTTGACGCTGTGTCATCGTCAAGGACGACGCCTCATAAAGTCATGCACGAGTATACCACGTCGTCCAACGTTTTAAACAGGTCTTAATGAATATACAATGGTAGATATTTTCGGAAGATCTTCTCGGAGTCTCAACCCACAAGGTGAATTATCTAAGTATGCAACCCTTGACCAGCTCAGGGATGAGCTCACTAATCTTTTGCGTCTTGTAGATGTGGACCAAAATGAAGTTGTTGTTTTTCAGGATCAGCAAGCAATATCCCGTTGACAGATATTATTCTGCGGGTTCCAGATGCAACCGAAGATAACTTAGTGGTGTTTACTAAAAACGGTAAAATTAAAAATTCAGATGAATCAATCTTAACTCTCATGGGAGAGATTGCTGGACGCATCAGAAGAATTGGAGATATTATGTATGCCGATCTCAACATGAGCAGAAATAGAACTATTAATGTGAGAGAACCAAAATCAGACAATGATGTGGCAACAAAAAGATACGTAGATAGTAACAACAACACGATCAGAACTGAGATCAATGATCGTTTACTGTCCGTCGGTGATACAATGACTGGTTCTCTCAATATGGCTAATAATAAAATTACTGGTCTTAGAGAACCAGAATAAAACGATGATGCCACAACGAAGAAATACATCGACAATAGCAACATCCCGATGATGACCTCATTAATGACAATCAATGATGGAATGACCACATTTAGAGCTGAATATGCTACTCATGTAGACGCGTTTGTAAATTTTGTAGAAACACAAAGTCATTAATGAATTTTCAGTCCAGCAGTCATCGATATTAAACTCTCTGACATTAAAAAGATTACCGATGATGTAGTATATACAGTAGTGTCTGGATCAGCATTATGGGAACCACTCAATAAATCCGTCAAACATACCGCTAAGGTTACCGGCATATACCGGCATATACAGATTCTCAGTACTCGGCACTACAACATTTACAGCATCTACTGCAATTTCACGGCGTTCTTCAGTCTTGACTCCATCTGGATCTATGTTAGTGATATTGGATCAAAATGACGAGGGAACATTTGTGGTGGAACCCGAAAAAAAGACCTCGGCGTGTTGTATTATTGGTGTCTTGACTTAGTCGCTAAACTACCACCTACTTAAATTATATAATGAACCAATTAATTGACGTTGTTGCAGCGCAACATTACAGATATGAGCAAGTGTGTTTGTTGCAGATTCAACTGAAGAATAGCATTAATGAGTATTCAGTAAAACAAAATAAAAATACTGCAGACGCATCGTTGTTACTGACATAATTGTATATTCTGCATCCGCCGTAGTCGCTGCAACAGCAACTATAATCAGATCATTATCAGCCACATACATAATAGCACCAGTAATAGGAATTGGAGTTGCAGCTATAACTGGTGTTGCTGGTATTCTTAATATTATCGCAAAAAAGATGTCTACGTACGCGGCTGATAAATTACACTAATATACAATGTTGCTATCAACGGCAACACACATGCATGCCAAATTATCATTGCTGATATCATCAGGGCTCAATGATGTAATAATATCAGATCAGGAATTTGCAGAAATGATTATGGTTTATTATGAAGCAATTGGAAACCAGACCTCTTTGTCTCCTGGCAAAGTCAGGGATTTAGATTCCTAATTTAAATCAGGAAGTAAATAATAATGTCACAAGGATTGCTAGAACAAATCGTCACTAATACAACACCACCAACAACCACGATGATATCAGCGAGCTCAACCAATCCTGAGTTTGACGTAAGCTTTCCAATGGCAATTCCAGCCAAAGGAATAGCGTTAGCACAATTGCGAGTATACTACAGCTGGCCAAATATTAGATCAAAGTCATTCGGTGGGTTGCAAGCAAATAACTCATTAGTGTTTTCGTATAAAAATAAACCTGATGGAACTCCAGACTGGAATGTTATGATATTCCTACCGGCAGTTATCAAATAGAACAGATCAATAGTGAATTAAAACGCAGGATTAAATATATTACAGGAAAATATTCCAAAATCGCTATCACAGTTCGTGAGCCAACGTTATCAGTCGTGTTAGAAATATCGACGCCAGATTATGCCATAGATATATATCAGTCATCGATCCAAACTGTGTTAGGATGGCCAGAGGTAGCACTTGTTCATCAAGGACCACCGGAACCTCAACGATCTGATTACGTTTCAGATAAACGAGTATTTTACAACAACACCCTTCCCGAAAATTAATTATCGAAAAACTGACACATGGAGATGGATGGAAGCACGCAACATAGACACCGATGAGAGATTTTATTTTATTGCGTCAGATGGTACAAGACTTCCTAAATTATCAAGAGCCATATTTGACATGCGTGAAGATAGGATTCCATTTATCGATGAACCGTTTATAATTTCATTTTCCAATGCCATCTAAAATGAACATCAATGAGTAAGCAACAAACTAAGGAATTTATTTTTCAGTATTAAACAATATTACAATAATGATACAAAGCAGCAGATCATTGCAACGATACAACATATAAACCAGGTTGCATCCGACCTCAAGTATGTTAATCGGGTTTTCGTTGAGACAGCAATTGCCTAAAGGTATGACATTAAACAATTGTTTGCTACACATTATCGGATAGCCGAGGAGAATATAGCAAAATTCATAATACTAGGATTTAATGACGATGAACTGAAGAAAAACGACAACAATATTATCGATGAATACTATCCCAAAATCATTGATGCATGGAGAAAATATCCCCTCCAAGTATTCTCAAATATAACAATGATCCAGAGGGCGGTGGTCGTCATATATCACCAGGTGTTCTTAATATTGCATCAACGTGGTCATCATATATCACCAGGTGTTCTTAATATTGCATCAACGATCGCAGTTAATCTTGTACATGATGCAATCGATGGCAGCTATCAAATAGATCTTGAAAAATCCAGACAAGCACAGCAGGGATATATTCTATACACATTCACTCCTAAAGTCCCCCCTGGATTTTTAATTGTCTCAGTTCCTGTTAATGCTGTTTATCTACGATGCCATAATCCGCTATTGTCACGGATACAATTCAGACTTACTGACCAAAGTGGACACCTTCTTGATTTAAGAAATGTGTTCTTGACAATAAGTTTGTGAGATCCTGACCTGACTGAACTTTTGAAATCTCCTAAAATAAAAAATTAATCTGAATCAGAATAAAAATGTAAAAAAATAAATCAGAATCAGAATAAAAATAAAAAAGATAAATCAGAATCAGAATAAAAATAAAAAATAAATCTAACAAGAATAAATCTGAGTCAGAATAAAAATATAAATATCTGACAAAAATAAATCTAACAAGAATAAAAATAAAATAAATCTGAGTCGGAATAAAAATAAATCTGACAAGAATAAAAATAAAAAAATCAGAATCAGAATAAAATAAAAATAAATCTGACAAAAATAAACCTGAGTCAGAAATGGAATAAATCTGATAAGAATGAAAATTTAAAAAAAATAAATCTGACAAAAATAAAAAATAAATCTGACAAATATAAAACTAAATCTGACAAGAATAAAAAAGTAAAAATATATCTCACAAGAATAAAAATAAAATTAAAACAAATCTGACAAGAATAAAAATAAATCTGACAGAATAAAAAAAAAATATATAAATCAGAATCAGAATAAAAATAAAAATAAATCTGATAAGAATAAATCTGTGTCAGAATAAAAATAAATCTGACAAGAATAAAAATAAAAAAATAAATCTGACAAAAACAAAAATAAAATAAATCTGACAAGAATAAAAATAAAAATGAAATAAATCTGACAAAAATAAAAATAGATCTGACAAGAATAAATCAGACAAGAATAAAAATAAAAATAAATCTGCAAGAATAAAAATCAATCTGACAAGAATATAAATAAAAATAAATCTTACAAGATCCTAACCTGAATGCTTTTTTAAAATCTCCTAAAGTAAAAAATAAATCTGAATCAGAATAAAAATATACAAAAATCAGAATCAGAATAAAAATTTAAAAAAATAAATCAGAATAAAAATAAAAATAAATCTGACAAGAATAAATCTGAATCAGAATAGAATAAAGTCTTAGAATAAAAATAAAACTATCTGACAAAAATAAATCTAACAAGAATAAAAATAAAAATAGATCTGAGTCAGAATAAAAATAAATCTGACAAGAATAAAAAAAAAAGAATCAGAATTAAAAAAAATAAATCTGACAAGAATAAATCCGAGTCAGTATAGAAATAAATCTGAGTCAGAATAAAAATAAAAATATCTGACAAAAATAAATGTAACAAGAATAAAAGTAAAAATAAATCTGAGTCAGAATAAAAATAAATCTGACGAAAATAAATCTGACAAGAATAAAAATATAAAAAAAATAATCAGAAACAGAATAAAAATAAAAATAAATGTGACAAAAATAAATCTGAATTAGAATAGAAATAAATCTGACAAGAATAAAAATAAAAATAAATCTGAGAAGATAATATCTGACAAGAATAAAAAGAAATCTGACAAGAAAAAATTAAAAGAAAAATCAGAATCAGAATTAATAATAAATCTGACAAGAATAAATCTGAGTGGGAATAAAATAAATCTGACAAAAATAAAAATTTAAAAAAAAAAATCTGACAAAAATAAAAATAAATCTGACAAGAATAAAAATAAAAATAAATCTGGCAAGAATAAAACTGAACATAAATCTGACAAAAATAAATCTGAAAAGAAAAAAAAATAAAATAAATCTGAGAAGAATTAAAATAAAAATAAATCTGACAAGAATAAAAATAAATATAAATCTGACGAGAATAAAAATAAAAATAAAATAAATCCGAGTGGGAATAAAAATAGATCTGACAAGAATAAAAATAAATCTGACAAGAATAAAATTTTTTTAAAAAATGGCAAAAATGGAGTACCTGACGAGCAAGATCACTGACCTCGAATATATCTCATCTTGGGTAATTGTTGCGTAAACATATGTCTAGGCTGGATCGCTAAGCGCAATAGGGGTTGCAATAAAAACACCCTTTAAGTGAATGCCGGACGCTCTGAAGTTCGGGGGTGCAAGGCGAATTTGTATCTTTTTACAATTTTACAAATATCCGTAGAAGTATATCTCGTCTTTTTCAAATGCCCTCAGGCGCTCCCCAATTATAATGGCATCTGTCGCTAAATGCAAGATAATATGTCTATCGCATTTTTGTCGAGACTCGAACATGTGAAGTAGTTTCTACCAGTCGATTCGAACGCCGACGCCTTAACCTCCCGACTACCGAGCTCTTACAGATCTGCAGGTGAATTTAGATATATAACTATCCGCTTCCAGTAACACTGTCACCACTTTCACTTTTACAATCCAATTGCAAACAATCGTACATAAATTTTTTCAACTGTCTTACACGTGAACTCACAATCCTTTTTGTTTCGTATTCGCGTGATAACTCTGATCTAACTTTTTCAATCTCCTGTGCGAGTGAAACCAGTTTCCGGATGTTTTATCATCATCGACATACAGTAGCGATTGTTGGAGTAATTTAATAAACCCGTATTTGGCTAATAATGTGTATCTTCCGTCTTATTTTTTTTCTCGTAATGTTTCAAAATCATTTGTCATTTTTTCAGGATCCAATTGATCAGAAAGTTCTATATCATCATGTAATTTTTTAATCTCAGAAATAATTACATTAATATTTTCGGAATTTATTATACAATAAATGTTTATCTAAAAGACTGAGTAATTTGCCGTTCCATGTGCTTGCTCAGGATTATATGTTTCAAATACCTGGAAATCTAAAAATAACTTACCCGCATCAAAGTGTACCTTGACTTCCATGACTGATAACATGTGAACCACAAAATAAAAATAATAATAATAATCGCGACCTTCATAACTTACTATTTAATCACCCTACCGGAGACAGAGTTATATCCCTTCATCCTGCATGTAATTGAAAACAAAATTCAAGATTGAGCCAAAGTAGATTCAGGAGCGGCGGCGTGTTCCCCGACACAGTCAGGAGATACTGAAAAGTTATTTTTTGTTTATACTTCTTCGAATACGCCGATTTGGTTATATCATTTGCGACATGGTGTATTGGATGTGTGTAAATATCAAAATATTTGCCAGCTGCATATGTCGATGGAAATTATTTTTTCTCGCCCGTTTCCACGGTCACAGATTGAACTGCACTTGCAATTTTTTGTCCTCACCAGTTTTTCCAAAGTTGCAATTCTGACTCTGTGTAATAGCTCGTAAATTATTCAAAGAATTATCAAGATTTCTGACGTTGATGTGATCAATCACAAGTCCATCTTTAATCAGTCCGTGAAAACATTCATATACAAATTTGTGACAGAGGTATATTTTTCCCCAGCATTGAATATAAGAAACCCAGTATTAGTAATAACATCGACTGCATTTTAGTCAACAGTTCCCAATTACATCAGCACGAGAAGCCTCATAATTCTTGATGATAGGATGTGTTGCAAATTCATCTTGCTCCATTTATATAATAAATATTTTTTGTCTAAATTATTATTTTATTACTAGAAAAAATATATGGGATGCTAACCCGAAAATCTAGTGAGATAGTCTTCAGCGTTTAGATTTATCACCACCAACGCAGCTGCCGGCGTAATTTTCTTTTTATCATAGTACCGTTTTAGGGCTGTTTATTTTTTACCACCGCATTCTACACACAACTGAGTTTCACCCCTGACTCGGACGTTACATTTTAAACACCGTTTTGGCCTAGACTTTCTCGTCGCTCGCTCTGCATGTGATATCTACAGAATTCATTTATACAAGCCCGATTACAAGGAGTTGCAGAACCAATCATCAACCACTTACAATTATTATTTGCTTAAATCATTATATATGATAAATTAAAGTTTAATTTAAATATATATTTGCCTTAATTATAACAATGAAGGAATTTTTACGAGATTATCAGCGATTAAGCCCTCTAAAGCTAGATTTGATCTTGACAGATGTTACATGTAGGCTCGTACAATAATAACAAGAGAAAAGAGTGAAGTCAACAAGCTTTGTATATTTTAACAAAATAATTTATTTCCTAGAAAATAATGTAAAAATTGGAAATTGGACTTACGGTTTGTGAATATAATCCAAAATTTAATCCTATGATTGAAAAATACAAGTCCTATCACTAAACAGTTCTAACAAAATCCGGGTTCGAATCTCGATGAAATGCCAATATGGAGACGACGACGTCAGAAGAGTGGTGGTAACAGATCCTCGATTGAATCACAGTTTATGTTTCCGTATAACTCCAGAATAAATTTCCACTGAATTTCTTTGTCCCAGAACTTTTTATAACAAAGTACACTTGTTTGGTTTTCTAGAGAATAAATTATTAAATTCCAAAAACAATGAACTTCAAAAAAAATCTGGCTTCAACAATTGAAACCTCTCGAGCCCTCAAGGTTTAAAATGCAACTGAATAAGTTTAATATCAATTTGTTGTTTTAAGCCTCGATTTTGGGTCACATGGTACTGGACCCTTACCAGATTTTGACTTAAGTGGATTTGCATGTATTGAGTCATTCGAGTTTGCATCGAAAAACCTTCATCCGGTTGTCGCTGTTTGGTTTGGAAAACATTTTAGCAAACGCGGTTGGGCCCCATTAGTGTTATTACGATATATGGTTGATGGAAAAATATTAATATCGTTTGTTGTAACTGAAGCACTTATATCATATTGTCCGCAGAAACAAGTTTGGTTACCACAACAGAAGAAATATTCCCCAGATGAAAATCTGGACGATACAGATCTCGAAATAACTCGCAAAAGATCTTGACAGAAAAGTAATTGGTAAATTTACACAAGAATGATCATATGATCATAAACAACATTATACAAGATTAATTATCGACGATACTGAACTTGATTTCATAATTACTGATAGGACAGAGAGCGGCACATTTATAATTCGGAATAATGCTTACTAATCGGACGGAACTAAATTAGGTACAGTTGTGAGCTATACTGATGGTGACTCACCACAATTTACTCATTTAAGATCTTCAATGCTCGCGTACGTTTCGATAAACTTACTTTCAATGATAAACAGATTTTCTAAAACCGCGGTTAGAGTTGCCACAGATTCATTTTATATCAATACAAAAAATACAGGATTGCTAAAACAATTACAAATCGGCGCTGATGCATCATGGGGCGAATGGAGAATAAAGCGAGAAAAAAATCTTAGTCATTCTGAATCTGCCGACGTTGAATCTAGGGAAAGATATTACAAATATAAACAGATGTCAGAACTTTCCTGTGGCCAGACTGTTGATCTCAATGGACCTGGAGGTCCTGGTGAAACAACACGTGCGATTGAATTATTTCGGAATTTTGATATGGTAGTACTAACTCCGACTCACTGGCTTGCCAGAGAAATGAGCGAACGAGGAGTTAAATCTCATACTTATCACAGCTTCTTTAGATGTAAAGGAGATACATGGACTCCTGAACGAATGAGTGAGAAATATATCCCTAAGGTCATTATTTGGGATGAAATATGCACGGTATCTTTGGATGTGTTAAATTGTTTCTTGATTGGTTGTTGACGAGAAATACTGCTGTTATCATGTGTGGTGATCATGGTCAACCACCATCCTTTGTTGGATCATCTCCGCACGAATGGCTGATAAAGTTCGTAGATTATTATGAGGAGATAACTGATGATCATAGAGCTATTGATAAACCGCTGAAAGAGTTTATAAAGTTAATCAGACTAAAACCAGATAAAATTCAGTGTGAGATAATACGTGAAGTAATTCCAGAGACTGTGATGAGTGATTTTTGGAATTTGTGGAGGCCTGCTGATTGGATAGTTTCAAGTCGGAAGATAGTTCAACAGCAATTATTTCTGTTACATAAAGAAAAGTCTTCAGATTTATCTGTGCCATTGTGTTATCGACCAGCAGATACACACCAACAAAATATTAAAGTTGCGACTCCTGAATTAATGAGAAACAAAAACTCATTCTTAATGATATTGTTTTGGTTCCTGTGAGTGCTGTTTAGAGAGCATTAACGATAGATAAATCTCCGTGGACTCTAGGATATGCTATAACCATTCATTCGTCACAAGGAATAACAAATAGCCTGTCGTGCTAACCAATTTGCAGCAACAGAACATGTGACATTCGCTGCATCAGCAAGTTTACTAATTGCTGCTTTACGCCTCCAATATCCTCTTGGGCTATAATAAATCGATTCCATTATTATAAAAATAATTGGCCGACTAATTACCGGCCCCTAGCACCAGTTTACCTTTCATCGCAGATCTTACCAGCCAATTAGCAAGTGACTCTCTGAGAGATTTATTTTTTTACATACTTTAAAGTATGAATCAAGTTCACGTCTGCAATATGTCGCTGTTGCAGATCTGGATTTTTATATGCGACAGCATGAACATGGCACGCTTGATCAATCGCTTTTATTGGATACTCTCCAGGTCTTGGTTGGTCTCATTCGTCAAGTCGGATATCAAGTCGGGTTTCAGGACACACTAATTATATCCAGGAAGATGCTTCTCACCAGGATACCTAGCCCATGAAGCTCCTGGTAATTTTCCCAGTGAAGCAGCTATATCTCCGCCTGTTTCATTAGAGATAAATTTATATTTTTTTGTACCACATTTCACACACTTGCCTGCAAGTGCACGCTTTTTATTCCTAGTCGTTATTGTTTTTAATCTATTTGTGGGCATGGGTACTCTGCATCGAACACAACATAAATTCATATTATTTATTATATATTTCTACAACATGGGTATGATCGCAATTGTTTCTTAACCTGATAATGAGATGGCTCAAGTGGGATAAGTTGTATTTAATGGCACCATCTGTAGATGATCCTGATGCTACAACGTGCTTAAAGATTTTAATGAAAATGCAAAATTGTTGGATGAGGACATTACAGATATTGTTGATTTTATCACCGATATTGATGATGCTCCATCTGTGGATGATCTCGATGGATGTATTAATAATGTTGCAGTATACGATGATGTGATGCTAGACAAACAATCAAATCCAGCTCGGATATTTTCCCGAGGCAGACACAAAAACACTGATATTATATATCTGTTACCAGCGATATACACAAATACCTAAAGTGATCAGAGATAACTGCAATCTTCTGGTTGTCTTTAATGGAGTCGATACACATACTCTGCGAAACATCCATCAGACTTGGTGTTCAGGAGACATGGATATGATTAAGTTTAAAAACTTCTCAAAAGCGCAAACGATTAAACATGGATTTATCACGATAAATTTACATGATCCTCGGTCGAGGTATCGTGTAGGTCTCGATACAATTTTTGGTTGAGAGAGACAGCAGCAGGGAGGGTGACGACCAAAAATTAGTGTCCCGGGTTGGTAAACGAGGACGCTTAAAAATTTGAAAATACAAGCGTCAAAGATAAAATAACCCAATTAGAGAGAGAGAGATCTCAGTCAGTTAGAGGCCTCGGTTTGGCATTATCAACCTTGTATTTCCATTTTTGTAGGAAGCTTTTTTTTTCAAAAACGGACTTCTCTAAAATGTGGTCTGTTCACCCTCCCTGCTGCTTGCCATTACCAATATCGACTAACTAGCGATGGTAAAGTCAGTTAAGCATTTGCGATGTGCTTTTATGCGGGATGAACGTGGAGTCAGATACTCTTAGACGGTGATCCCCTGCTGGTAAGAAACCAGCATCGCTAAAATAAACAACATGGACGTAAAAAGAGACCCCGGATAAGGGTTAAAAGTACATTGTTCTAGAAGGATCTTAGTTAAAATTAGAAAGTCCCTCACTAAAATCACAATAAAGCATGTGAAAATCATCACGTAGTCTAGCTATAAAAATACAATGTCCTTGACTCAGCTTAAGATAATGATCCTGACTCAGCGAAAAAAGTGGGTATTTTACCAAAATTGTCACTGATTTTGGACAAGGTCAGATACTAGATACAATGTTATGTTATTCAAAGCATATAATGAAATAAATAAAAAACTATAAATAAAAAATAAAAAAAAAAAATTAGCTAACAAACAATGCAAATTAAATACGTAACAGCTGTACAACTTAACATTCTTCTCACTCAGAGATGGTAATTGCAACTTGCCTGCTTTGGGATGAGGCACAAATAAGTGGAGATTTTTGCGAAATCGGGACCTATCTTATGTTGCACCTAAACTCTCTTACGAGCAGGACTTTAAACATCAAGGAGGTTACTTATTATTCAGACAAACATAGAGGGCAAAATCAAAACCAATTTGTATCACGTGCAGTGCTATACTGTATCCAAAAGGTTGAAAACATAATCTGCATTAATCAGAAATTTCTAGAAAGTGGAAATTCAGAAATGGAATGTGATTCAATTCATGCTATGATTGAAGGTTACCAAGGTGTATGTTCCTTCATTGTGGGAAACAATGGTATGACTTGCAAGGAAGGGTAAACTCTATATTTTAATTCCTTTTAAGTTTAAAGACTTGGATTTAAAGAAATTAAAGAAGGAACCAAACTGTACGAAATGTGAAAATCGACACAACTGGGGAAAGAGTAAACTGGTTCAAATAAAATGGATTCAGGTCAGGAAGGAAACACGAAATAGCCTTTTTTGTGACAATACATTTAATGAGCAGGACTTCAGAGAGGTGGTGGTGACCTCAGGAATAACCAGTGGTATACCTAAACTCCATCAGTGACATAACTTTGGCTCAAAGGTTCCGGAAAAATTAGCAATCTCCACTGCTAAGAAAAAACGGATCTGTCGTCTCTCCGTGCTTCAGGGATAATATCAGAGGAATACAATGAGTACCATCAGTCCCCTCCATCCAGTAAATCTGTGAAAGACAATCTTCCAGCTCCCAATGCAAATGAGCACGAGGATGACACTGATCAGGATTAAACTTCATTTGTACCAAAATCGGCAATTTCTTCGCGGAAAAGAAAATTCTTTAATTCCCTTACTGTTTAATACTGTCGTGTACTGTTCAGCACTTTTAAACAATTGTGGAAAGCATAAACATTTTGTAGAATACAGCATAGTCTTTCCTTCCCTCAAATAATAACGGCGGAAGCATATTCAGGGCTCTTAGTTTTATTTTTCTGAAAAAATATATCAATCCAAGATCTTATGGTAAATTGTGGAATAAGGAAATGCAAATAATATTTTGTAAAGAACTCTTGAAAAAATTACCATTCTGACAATTTTACTACAACATTCAACAATCGAGAAAACTTGTTTCAAATATTGCACATTTTATATAACTTGCTACATTTCTCGGCATTGAAACAATCACCGATATGACGGTAAGTATGGTTTCCATTATAAATTCTTATGTTGATGTGCAGTTCATCTTAACATGAAAAATGACCATAACACAGTATGCTTAGTTTCCTCCATTAAAGTATTACAATAAGAGTATGTGCTATCTGGTTCCTTAATTCTCTGGAACAGTAGTTTTTGCCATCTAGAGTTTTGGTTAAAGATGCTAAAATACAATGTTACCATTAGCTTCTGACAGTATAAGGTGCTAACTTCTGATATCTCCTTTTACCTGCACGGAAAACGAAAAATGAAAAGGACACCTGTTTCAAAAATGGAAATTGCAACTCATTCAAAGTATAATTTTGTATATCACCATTGATTCACAATAAGAAATGCCTCCTTTTAAGAAATATTACAAAATAAATTAGTTGGGCACCATAAAGATCTTTTTTAAAATCCACTTCAATTTTTCAATCTGAATAACTCAAAATGTTGAAAGTATAGTTAGCAAATTTTACCGTTCAACCCTCGATATTATACTTAAAAATATTTCTGTAATTGATTTACTTTTGGCGCTTTTTAACTAATAATTCTATATTCTCTTGATATTTCAATATCGTCGTTATCATCGCTTGTTTCATTACCTGCACTAGTTGTTAGAGCCTTTTTTTCTTGCACAGTATCAAATAATGATTTTTCAAGGTATTTTTCAGAAACTATTGGCCCACTTTACATGTTTCTGTCCCAATTTGCTATTATGTCCAGAACTTGTATTAGAAAACGTATATAATATCTCTTGGTCCCCTTCGATAAATCCGTATGACACATTCAACTGAATCAGTGATTTAGTCTTTTCTGTAACGTTTCTTACACTCCAATTATCTGGCAGAATAATGTCACGATTAAATATCTGAATAAATTCTTTCAAAATACTATCTGTGAATTTTTTGCCAGTTATATAAACCACGCTAAATATTTAATACCAAATATTTTCTGTCGCAGTTGGCATAACATATCCTTTGTCTGTATAAAATATATTCTCTACCAGCTTATTTCTCTGCCACACTGTAGTAGGTGACCAATAATCTTCTTTCTGCAGCTGTAGAAAACTGTGTGTAGTATAGCCACAATCAGTAATATAGGCCTGCCTGAAAAACTGACTCTTCACCATGGTAGAGTCATAATGGAGGTTTCGTCGGTTACTAATACATAATCCGTTGGTTACACATACACAATTGGCTTTTAACCAATATTATATAAATGGCATGGGTGATAGAATGCTATGATCTATATGAACATCATATGTCAATAATATTCGTCTAATACCGCCACTAGAGGTGAGATGGCAGTAGTTGGTAAAGGCGAGCGATTTAGACAACTCGGCCATCCGGAGCCACCCAGCCGTGAATTCTATTCAATTAAGCATTACAAGCTAGCCCTCGTTCTTAATAAACTAAATTATATATATA
>JAECUM010093545.1:0-63616 GCA_016617855.1 Megalonaias nervosa | reverse complement strand
TATATATATATATGAACCATGGTTCATGCAGCATAGTTTCAGTCAGTTATTAAAATCCCCGCCCCGATTGGAATATTGGAATACTAGGGAAATGTTACCAACTTCATCAATCGGATAATATTTCATTTAAATTGTTTTTGGTATTGTGTAAGTTATAGCCCATGCAATAGTTTCCTACTTGAGCACTCTTTGCATTTCTACTCAGTAGTATGATGTAGCTCATGTCACTTTATGAATTGAATTTTTATATTTGACACTAGTTGTGAGCGATAGCAGTTCACAAACCTACCATGTACCATCTGTTGAATAGAGTGTTTGAATTTATTTATTATTTGTATTTATGCTCATTATTTAGTCTCTTTCTTGTAATGATTTCAGGATGGAGTTAGTAAACATTTTGGCTATATTTACGTGTATTGCACTTTGTGTCATTTTGCAGCATTCAGAAACATTCGTTGTGAATAACATATTCCCATTGAACAAGAATTTGTGATAATTATTTTAAACTGCGTTTTTAACATTGAGCGCTAACCGTTTTCATTTCTTTCGAATAGGTAGCCCTGCCTAAATGGTATCCATAATGAACTCATATCTTTTAAAAATTCGAAAAAGATATTAGTTTACTTTCTAATATGGACAGTGTACGATTAAGCCTGAGCAGGTTATTTGTCAGAAAAAGAGTTCGAGGATATGGTGCTGAAAAAGATAATGAAAGAAATGAAAGAAAAATGTTTAGATCAGTATGCTACACAACTTTTCCTCCAAAGAACACGAAGTTTTGTCAAAACAGCGTAAGGATTGTTCGCGTTTATGATTAACAAGCTAGTGACATGGCTAAAATGGTCAACTCAAACAGCTATCTATCGAACAAGTTGTACAACCTGCGGTAGCCAAATCAATTTAAAGTCTAACAACTATTTCATCACTAAAATTAAACAAAAAATGCTTGACATAACTAATATTAATTATTTTAAGTGCACTTTGTTGCAATTGTTGGACATTCAAGAAATATTTGGGTTTATAGATGGTTCAACGGAAAGCAATTTAACAACTTATGAAAGGCTAGTTTAAAGGCTGTACCATCTTTAATCCTACTTTGTTTTTATACGTTTACTAATGATGTTTCATATGAATAGTTTACAAAAAAGATGAATTTAATTTACAAAAGAAATGAAAATATTGCGGTTGTGTCAGTCATTTTCTTTGTTTCATTTTGAGTAGTGAGTTGATAACAATTTAATTTGATGTTTTGTATGTCACACATTAACCATTTTCTTTTGCAATAAGCCTGCCAATTAATTAATGTACGGGGGTGGAGGTAAGCAATAACTCCATACAAACTTACGTGATTAATAATAACATTTATTGTAAAGCAAACTATGCACAAAATTTTACATTAACAACACTTCATTCAATAAACCAACAATTACACCAATTTACCGCTTATAGTGAAAAGTAAATGTTATTGGTACGAGTCAGTGACTCAAAGGAAAACATATCCAAGAGTTCAGTGTTCACAAAATTTGATTTTGTTTGAACTCACACGCACACGAGGCATACTGAATTTCCATACAGGACTTAAATATAGTTGTCTGCCACACTGGGCCGACGTATGGCAATACACAAGGAGAATTGCTTGTGCACACAGGACTGCACTATACAAGACCACACATGACATGCACACCCATACAGATGATTAATATACGTCTAAACAGGAGAAAGGTTTGTTTCTTCCTTTCAAATACATATTTTACTTGCTCGTTCTGTTTATTCTGAGGATGTGGTATAACGTTCAGAATGTCCTGATCAACACAGGCAATATCGCTCTAAACTAACGAACAAGTAGAGAAGCCATCTTTGAATAAATTATCAGGTTTAAGTAGGTCCTATGTTATCCATAGTACTTATGCCATTGATTCACAACCTTCATATAGTTAATACGGAAACCATTTATTACAATTGTAAATTGTGTCTCATTATTCCACCAATGCAGACAATATGTCTGTAATTAAAATTAGTGACATTTGTAACATAAACAAGTAACTCGAAGTCAATAGGTATTGGTGATACATAGAAATTATCATCCAGTATCTCAGCTTGAGTTAGAAAGAGGCATGGAATGTTACATGCGATACACTTTGCACTAAAAAAATATGCAACATTCAAAACGTCGTAACTAAGGACTTCAGATTCATGATATTAATATACTAAAGTTGCGAGAAATAAAAACGCAATAAATGTGAAAGTATACTCCCTGTTATTCACATTTGCTCATCCCTACATGATCCAAGAATGTGTAAATGGAGTTTGTACAGCTTTCACATCTTGCAATTTTGTATAAAAGATGCCTAGGGAAGCATTTCAGCCCTTCATATATGCAGGTTTAGCGAACCCTCACAAGTGCAACTCGGACATCACAACATGCTATTTATTGTGCACCTAGGACAATTTAAAAACATGCACAAGTTGCTGATAACTATCTATACTGCATACATGTGTTAAGGAACACCAACAGTATAGCCATACAAACGTGCATTCATCTGAAGGCTATACTGTTCTATGAACATTTAGGCCGATAATCTTGTTAAAGTTTATGAACTTCACTAATAACTCGTGACTGAGTGATAACGGTGTAATAATGAAATTACTACAACATCATAGAAGTTGCATGTAATCTGCTTTTTCTATATTAATTTCAGATGTAAAGAATCAGTGAAAAACAATGGCATATACTCCGGAACACGTAACTTGTATACCATTTTCCTACAGTAGAAGCAATAAATATAGAATATTTCATATTTGTTGTTTCATTAGAAAGATTTTTTATGCAAATGAGCCTATAAGGGACTTGTAGTAAATTTCGAGAACGTCATTTCATTATGTCCTGCAGATTTGTTTACACCGCTTGAGTGAAACGGTTTTGCGCTGGATATCTTATATTTGAATAGCGCTTCGCACAAATTTATTAAATGGTTTTATGATATAAGATCTAGTTAGTAAGTAGCAATCATATTTAATGAACAATTGTTATCCCGTCAGCAGAGATTGGTTTATATATATATATATATATATATATATGTATATATATATATATATATATATATATATATATATATATATATATATATATATATATATATAATAAAGACTTTTGTTTTATAGAAACAGTTGAGAGAATTTATTTATGTACTCAAGGTTTGGTTTTGTTAGGTCCCTGAAGCTCAGAAGTGCATATGTCGAATTGAGCAACAAGCACAATTTCATTTGCAAAGTTCGTTTCTTGTTACGTGTAAAAATGACAGTAACAACATAATATGGGAATATGTGATATTAGGCATCGTATAGCTGACATTTTGCTGTTGGTAAGATGAACTTGCTACCGTCCTGTTTTGCTCTTCATTTCTTGATGCTTTTGACTTTCCACATTTTACAAATATCTATGTATCTTGGTTCGCTTGAAAGTTAGATATACTTGAGGAAAGTTAAACAGAATTATTTGTTAAATAGATGGATCGAAGTATATATTTATCCGTATATCTGACTTTGAATATGTACTGTTTTCCGCGTGTGTAGATGTATACATACTAATAGGCGCGGTATTAGTGAAAAATACAGCAATTAAATGCACGGTGTAAGAGAATCAAGCTTTTGCGCAGATAAGTAGATTGTAATGATTATGTGGAGTTGATTATTATTGGATACTGACAGTAAAAGTGCTATGGGCTAGTGACCAGCATTGAACGAACATCTGTATAATATAGATAGTATTATATATATATATATATATATATATATATATATATATATATATATATATATATATATATATATATATATGGAAAATATATGAAAGAGAAACAGTATTTTATTGACGTATCTGTAATTAGACGTGCTGGAACTCAAGAAGGATTCTTAAACCACTGACATCGCCCATGAGTTCTTCACATTGTCGCATTTTCTGTTAAACATTTGCAACTAAAACAGTTATAACAGCAAGGTAGAAATTAAAAAACAAACTAGTTAAAATATATTTGATTATTATATTCAGAAGAAGAGTGATTCTGTAAATATTTATATGCGATCTAAAATGTAACTATTCCTACCCTGCAAGGCGTACATTGATTTAAGAGTTAACAAAGGTAGTGATTACTATATAACATCGGTAAGACCTTCCGTAATCATACCAAAGTGTATTTTGCTAGTTTTGATTAAACTGTTGTACAGATGTTAAGTAATATAATCTCTTACAGTAATTAAATTCATATTGCAAGATAATAAAGTTCTGAGCAGACAAAATGATGTAAGAGATCACGTGAATTTAGCTAATATTGAATAAAATCTCAGACGTCGCCTTTAATTTGTGAATCGTTTTTTGTTAACCAGTTGCAGCAATGACTGCTAGATACATATTGCAGAGGAACCTAGTTGAGATATATTAGATTATATTATTTTGGATGACGGTAATCACTGTAAGATGAAGCTATTCCATTTTTGTAACTGATTTAAGACATCAAATGTAACGATTGCAGAATGACATCGCCAGATTCTTGTGTAAGCACCACTAACATAATTTTAGCAGTGTCCGTTGATATTTGGGTGTTAAGTTATTGTACTTTCTATACAAACCTATTAAATAATTATTAAAATAAACAATTTATTTTCCTTTCAGGAAGAGGTAAGTAGCAAGAACGAGTTGAACTATGGTTATTACATAAAGGAATTCAATGTAATTGGTACAGAACCACGCATTTCCCAGACAAATATATTCATTTTGTGAATATTGTTGATATAGAATTCTGAAAGCAAACGTAGCAGCTGATTATTATTGTTGTCTCTCCGGTACCCTTTACACACATATGTTACTATGCGTTGCAAAGATAACTTTCTGTAATATATGCTACCTATCAGAATTAAATGTACATCTATAAAAAAGAGATAGTGTATATTTTATTAGAAAGTTTCATTATTTTAGGGACTTATCTACATTTAGATATGTGTCAGATAACATGAAGGAACCTAGAACCACTGATGTCGCCTCTGATTTCTCAGTTGTGTCTCGTTTTCATTTAACATTTGCAACTAAAGCAGTTATAAATGGTAGGCACATTTTGCAGAATAAACTTGTGGAACATATTCGATGATTATATTTATAAGAAGGTGAATAGCTGTAATGTTTGTATGTGTTGCAAGATGAAGTATTCGATTATCACCATGTAATAACTGGTTTAAGATTTCAGCTGTAGTGACTGAAGAAAGACATCCATCATATTCTTATGTACTCATCACTAACAGTATTTGTTGTAGTTTCTATTGATGTTTGGTTTATGTTATAAGTTAGTTTATCTTCTATGGAAATCTATGAAATATTTATTAGCATGAGCGATTTACTTTCGTTTCAGCGACTGGTAAGTACTTTAAAACGAACCTATTTTTGGTTGTTGCATAAAGTAATTCATTGTACATCCTGACGTAATGATGCACTGCCCAGACCAATAGATGGTCCTGATTATGTGGATTCCGTTGATATATAATACTAAATGTACTAATTGTGTATATGTGATATAATGTATCTGTGATACCCTTACACATTTATCTTATTATGCATGTCCAAACTTACATAATTTAAGAATATTTTGTGATATATGCAATTTATCAGTATTGAATGAAAAGTTATATAATATAGACAGTCTATAGATTGATCGATAATGTTTGAAAAAGAAGCACTAAATTATGGACGCATCTACATTTAGGCAGGTGTTAGAAAACAAGCAGGAAACTATAATCGCTCATTTCGTCTCTGATACATTCATTCTGTCTTGTTTTCTGTTAAACATTTGCAACTAAAACGATTAGAAATCTTAGGTATATATTACAGAATAAACTCGTGGAAATAGGTTTGATTATCAAATTTGAAAGAATGGTAATCCCTGTAATAGTTTGTGCATTTTTAAGCTATTTCTTCCATGCAAGACATTAGTTATCTTAAGTGATGCTACGGGTACAGCTTTGCTATGAAACAGCGGTAGGTTCTTCTATAATCATAGCTAAGAGCATTTTGGTAGATTCTGTCGAAATTGTATTTAGTTTTAGGTAACCGTGCTTTCAACTAGAAACTTATGAATTGTTTATTAACATGAACAATTTAATTTTCTTTCAGCGACTGGTACGTAAATAAGATCAACGTGAACTATGTTTCAAACACAAGTAAGTAAGTGCATATTGTAATGAAACACTGCACATACGATTAAATGGCACTGGTTCTTTGTATTGCATTAATATTGAATACTGACAGCAAAATTGCCACTTGTTAGTTCTCAGCATTTAACGAACATCAACAAATATAAATATTATATAGATTGATCGATACTGTATGTGTAACAGACTCTATTTCTCAGATTTATCTATATCTATACATGTATTAGAAATCAAGAAGGAAATTAATTCTCAAAGTTTTAAATTGTCTAGGTTTTAGGTTACTGTGCCTTTCTAGAACCCTGTGAAATTGGTATTAACGTAACTATTTATTTTCGTTTCAGGAAGACGTAAGGAATGCAAAAGTACATAAAACATTGTTATTGCAGAAAAAAATCCAGTCTCAGTTCTACCAGAATCAAGCACTTCCAAGATAAATCCATGGCTTTGATTATATGGACTTAGCAGATATAAAATGCTGCAATAAAACGTACCAAAATTGATTATGTTTGCTGTTCCTTCCATAATGTGCAAGTGTCGTGCAATATATGCTAGTTATTTGTATTGAATGAACATTTATTTAATACACATCAATCGATAATTGATGAAAGAGAAATATTATTTTAGTTACTTATCTACATTCAGACAGGTGTTTCAAATCAAGAAGGAAATTAAAAACAGTAACGTCGTCCCTGACATCTCTGACATAAATATTTGCAACTAAAATAGCTATAGCTTCTTTTTATATAGTGCAGAATGAGCTAGACAAAATATATGCGATTATTAGATTTATAACTCGGGAAATCAATGTAAATTTTATACGCGTTGGAAGATAAAGTTTGTCCACTTTTGACAAGGGTCTAATGAGATTGACTAACTTGCAAAGTGTTGTTGTTGCAATGTGCCATCTCCTGGTCCTTGCGTAAGTATCAGTAACAGCATTCTGGTAGCTTCTTTTGAACGTTTGTTTAGGTTTTAAGATATTATGCATTTTATGGAAGCCTATAAAATATTAATTAGCATCAACAATTTGTTTTCTTTTCAGCAGCGAGTATGTAATTAAAAAAAGGATACGAAAGGTTATTACATATAGTAATTTAGTGTCTATTCTATCATAAGGACGCACTTCCCAGAAGAATCATTGGTCTTGATTATATGGATATAGTTTGCATATGATCCTTAAAGTAAGCTTATCTGTTGATCATAATTGCTGTCTCTCTGATGCCTTTTACTCGTGTATGTTATTATGCGTCACAACAAAAACGTAATTTTCATAACGTCTTATGATGTATGCTAGTTATCAGTATTGAATGACCGTTTATATAATATAGACAATCAATTGATTGATCCATAATTTATGAAAGATAAACACTATTTTACTGATATATTTATATGTAGACCGATGTTAGAAAACAATAAGGAAACTAAAACTACTCACCTCGCCTCTAATATCTCCGTCCTGTCACGTTTCCTGTTAAACGTTTTTAACAAAATAGATGCCCAAGGTACATATGAAAATAAACAAGTTGAAATATATTTCATTATTATTTTTATAAGGGTAATCCCTGAAACGTCTTTATGCCCTCTAAGACGAAGATATACCTTCCTTGACTTAAGAGTTACCAGAGACAGTGGTTGCCTTATGACATCGATATCTCCTTCTTTAATAATAAATGAAAGTATTTTTGTAGTTATTGTTGAAACTGTACATGATTTAAGTATATGTCCCTTCTTCTGGAGACTTACGAATTATTTATTAATACGAAGCACTCATTTTTTCAGCGATGGGTAAGTAATTCAAATCGACATTGAACCATGATTATATCAAATAGTATTTAAATGCGTTTTGTAAAACGAAGCTCTGCGCAGACAAATATATGGTATTGATTATGTGGATTCAAATAATATGGAATACCAACAGGAAACGTGCCACTTACAACATGGAACGAATATCTATATAATATCGATAATATGTTGATATATATTACACGAAAGGTAAACTTGTCTGACTTATTTATATTCAGACATACAGTAAAAATCAGGAAGGAAATTAAAATCTCAGACCTCGCCTCTGCATTCTCCGTTCTTTCTCGTTTGCTTTTAAGTATTTGCAACTAAATTGCTTTCAAGTGCTACGCACATATTGCAGATTAAACTTGTTGAAATATGTTCTTATTATGAGAAGGGTTATCGTTGCAACTTTTATAGGCTTTATAAGATGAGGCTAATTTCATTTTTGCAAGGCACTGATTCGTGTAAGAGATTTCAGGTGAAGTGATAGAAGTAAGACATCGCAAGATTCTTATGTAAGCATCAAGTTAGTATACCTTCTATAGAAATCTATATAATATTTATTAACACGAACGCCTTTATGTATCTTACAGGACGAGGTAAGTAACAACAAGCGAAATGAACCATTTTTATTACTTAAATTTATTCAGTGTATATTTTAACATAATCAGATATTAGAAATGAAGAAAGATATTAAAATCCTAGACCTTGCCCCTTAATCTGCATCATGTGTCATTTTCTGTGTAACATTTTAATCTAAAATTGCTATCTGCTACGTACATATTTCAGAAACAATAGCTAGCTGAGATATATTCAATTATTAGATTTATACGATTGGAAATTTCTGTACCTTTTGAATTCGTTGTAAGATGAAGCTATTCCATCTTTGCAAGGCACATATTGAATTAACGTATACCATGCGTAGTGAATGCAGTAAAACATCTCCAGGTCAATGTGTAAACATCATTAGCAACAGTTTAGTATTTTCTGTGTAGGTGTTAAGCTGTTGTACCCTTTAGTCAAGCCTATGAATTATTTATTAACAGGAAGGATTTATTTTCCTTTCAGGAAGATGTAAGTAATGGAAAACGACATGGACCATGGTTAATCTATCTATCTATCTATCTATCTATCTATCTATCTATCTATCTGATTTATGAATTTCTTGTGAGATTGCAGTAATATCTATGTAACAATTTCCATACATTGAAAAAGATTATGAGAAAAAAACTATTTTAGTGACTTATTAACATTCAGACAGGTGCTACAAATCAAGAATGAAATTAAAATCAGTAACGTCGCACCTGACATCTCCGTGTTGTCTCGTTTTGTCATTTCATATTTTGAACTAAAACATCTAAAGCTGCCACGCAGAATAAACTAGTTGAAATATATACGATTATAATATTTATAAGAACGGTAATGTAAGCAACTGTTATATGCGTTCTTAAACACAATAGGATTTATTGATGTCGTTCGTACATTAGATTCATTTATTTAAATTTTAGTTGGTATTATGCTTTTCATATACTATGAACTTATTCTGCTTTCGGTATCGCTGTCAGCGGTTTCTTAGATCTGCTGATAATGTTCATAAGTTTGAAGCGGTAATTTTGTATACACAGTCATTTTATGCATTACTGTTTTATTCATTTACTTTCGTTACATGACTAAGTAAGTAATTGCAATTATGATGAACGATGTGGGTGGAAGAATATAACTATGTCTTACATTTGGGCTTAATCCAACGCTGCGCTTGGTTATGTGAAATCAGGTTGTATAAAATGCGTGTATTAAAAATGCATGTTGACAATATACTTCTCTCCTTGTCATGCCGGCCTCGCAAGTATGTGATATTGTCTACATGATAGCATATACTCAGTTCTTGTCTTGCATGCAAATTACCAACATTGAAAGTGGATCTATACCATATAGATGGGATACAGAATGATTAGTAATCGAGGATAAACAATTATAAATGGAGGAGGAAATTTACGATCACTGACATCGCCTTATAGTTTTACTGTCTCTCCGGCGCACAGGCAAATGTTCGCTGGAGGAATCCACGTAATATTCCCTTGATATTACTGCAACAATATTTCCCACAGTATAACAATCATATTTCGCTAAGAGTAGAACATGTGGAAATGCATGGTGCTGTAGTATATATCATAAAAGTTCAATCCGTGATGTAGAATATAGAATAAAAAGTTTTAAGCAAAGAAGAAAACAAGATTATTCAGTAGTATACACGCACGCACGCACGCACGCACGCACGCACACACACACACACACACACACACACACACACATATATATATATATATATATATATATATATATATATATGTGTGTGTGTGTGTGATGTGTTCTTACGCATGTAGGGGGGATGCAAGTTATTGTCAGAAAGAAAGTGAATGAAAACACAGGTATATATAGCCTTGAACGTAGATTGGAGCATTTATAGTACAGTAGACATTTGCTCTTCGAGAAAGAGAAGGTCTTCTTTAGCAAATGATAATCCTTATGATATATTAAAGTTAATTCTTATACTAAAAGTAGGGATTTTGGATGAATCAGGAAGATTCTACGTGGAGTAACTGGCTTGATTGACAAGAAGCAACGAAAGTGAGGTCTTAAATTCACAACATTGAAGACCAAATCAATATAAACCAGACTGTGTGTTCAGCTGAAGCATCAAACTTTAGAGAAGAGACAGTTACCATATTTTCCTCAGAGACATACGAGAAAAAAAGAAACCTATACATGTGTCTTGATTCTGGATACATTAGAATTAAAATATATATATACTATTCAAACTTTGGCTCATTTTAATTTAACAAGCGGGTCAGAAATACATAGTTTGTTTGGACGATTGACACAACTCAAACTTCTTTACTTTCGAAATATTCCCATAACTACAAGAGAATGACTTGTTACCTGCAGCATTTGTATTAACCTATCAACCGACTATCGAATCTTTGAATATTTTGATGACGATCTTTATTTTTAACATGTTTTGATGGGTTTGCTAAGGTACCATAGGAAGCAATATATATATCTGAAAATAGTATCGGTACATGTTATACGCACTCTGCAAGATGAATCGGTTGCTTAGTTGAAAAACAGTACATTATTATATCTTGATGAGGTTACAGTATCAACCTTTACGAAATGTGTGCTTATGGTGTGTCTCAGTTTTAAGTAGATTTACTTTCTAAAGAAACACTATACTACGTATCGGTTATTCTCTAATATGAATTTTGTTCTTCCAGAGCCGCTTAAATAATTTCATCTGAGATAAGCTATTTACGTGGAATAAAGTAAATACATGTTCTAAAATAATCAAACTCTTCCCATATGATTAGAATTGGATTTAGTTGATGTTAAATATTTGAATTTAAACACCTCAGTTAATTATAATATTTGTTCTTCAGGTGCCAGTCGCAAATTTATGTTTTATGTTTTATTGCATGGTCCAGTTTAAATTCTTTTGTGAAGTTCTTATGAGATTATCTGGTATTAGCAGTGCTAGTTCCACTATGTAATATAGATAGAGAAAATATTAAATGGTATCTCATACAAAACGATTACAATCGTCGTTCAAACATGTTAAAAATCATGAATTAATTGTAACTGTAATATATAGGCTTCTGGTTCTAAATTCCCTCCACCTCTCTGGCATATGATATAATACAATTAATACAAAAATATTGCCAAAATTAGTAAACCTGAACCTTCAACAAAATTAATCGAGAACGGAACACTGGGTATGTTAGTATATCCTAAAAGCTGAAACTAAATTGAAAAGTCTAACACAGAGAAAAAACCAAAACTAAGTAACAGCAACTCACTATAAGCAACAAATAATTACATTACTGTCATCACCAATTTTGTTTCAGAATTGTTATCGAGGTAGATAAATGCACATCGTTTGCAAAACATTTGACATTTGCTCTAAATTTCCAAACTTTTAAATGTTTTTGTTTCTGTGGATATTTACGAATCAAAATTAAGGAATCTTGTTTTAACATGACTCAAAACATAAAATGATGGATACTTTCTTAAATAATTCTTGCTTTCGTCTATTAATATTCTTCCAGCATGTGATCGGAGCTGCAAGGCTATTAGTAATATAAGAATATATGTTTTTCATGCAAATGTATGCTAAAAACTCAAATAACATTCAAGATCAGCTCAATAAAGTGCGCCTCGCCCCACTCCTAATTCAAAGTGAGATATTAGATGATTGGGGATGACCTGCACAACCCTTTATGATATGCAATGTTCAGGAGACATATTTGGCGTTATGAGCACGAGCTAGAAGTTTAATTTCCTTAACGGCCTTTTACATCCAATATTTCTGTCATCTCTACTTAGTAATGTACTGAAGCACTGCTTGACAGATTACGAGTATGAGTAAAAGTATACAAAAATGTTTTGGGAATTAGATACGCAGCGGGGCTCAGGGTGACCACTCGTCCTAGTCTCGCCTTTACATATCACTGACGCCCCACCTATGTCCGCATGGGTTCAAGTCTTGACCTCGGTCAACGTAGGTATGTGAGAATGTTTGCAGTAGCTTTCCGTGGGTAGGTGGTTCTTCTCATGGTTTTCCCAGGTTCTTTCTCCACCAAATATATTGACCACCACATGCTGAAAAACTGCGTCAAACCAACAACAACAACACCATATTGCAGCATTGACTAGTACAAACATACAAATGTCGTTTGCGTATATGTGAAGTCTGTTTGTTATGTCCAAACGAGATATTAACGACGAACTAGAAAATATACTTCAATGTTTCCTTTGGATTATATGATGACTGCCTCGTGTAACCCATATTTTAACATATTGTAGCGATAGTTGTGTTCTGAACTCACATTTTAAGTTAAAACACTTTTTACTATGCATTAATTTAATTCTGTAAATGAAATTCGAACTGATGATAGACATTAGCTAATTTTTCATAGGACATTGTCTGTTCCTACTCATTACCTATATCTATAACACTAAAACGTAACATATGCAATTGCTATCAACCTCGGTTACAGTGAAAACTAAATACATTTGCAAGATGATGGGAATAAGAAAGATTGCCTGTTTATCGGAGATTTCAGAAGCTATGAAATAATTATTTACTTATGGAACTTTAGAGCAAAAGACAAAATATTGACTAATAAACTTATGTCTTTAATCTTGAAACGCTCCCTTAATTACACTAGAAGTACTCATTCAATGCAACACTTTTGTTAGCCATTACCATTTTCCAAGTCATTTTTGTTTCACCGAGCCAGTAAGGGGACACATATTAAACTCTGAGCTAGCCTTACTAGAACATAGCACCAATATTGTTTGAAGTTATTGGATTCGGCAATTAAAGGCAATATTCTCTTACGAGGTGCAATTTTTTAATTTGATGTACACCAAATATTGAATCCATGTAAGGAAAGAAAATATTTGTTAAAAATCAAATGACTTTTTTCACCAGAACGTTTCAATAGGAGTTGGCTCATTCAGGAGCAGAACGTTAGCTCTTTGTTGTATACAAGTTTGCAATTTACGTTTATTGCTTAAGCTCTTTTTATGCAAGAACCATCACACTAAATGATTGTATGATCTCTATTGTTGCAACACCATTAAATAATAAAGGTCACATTGATCAGCATTTAACGTTTAGATCATGCCAAAATAGGTTTTGTGCACCCATAATATATTTTGCTACACCTAGAATCATGAAGAGATGTATCGTGATGAATGCTCTTCTCTCATCTTTAAAATAGGTCAATATAACCCATATTTCACGTTTTACTGACGTTGATATAATTTTATACCTCAGGTTGATTTTTCAAGCATTATTCATACTAGAATCGTTAAACATTGCTGTATGCATCTCTAATAGTGTTACACCGTTAAAGAAGAGATCACTGTGGCCAATATTTCATATTTTACTGGAATATGTTCAGGTTTTGCATTGAGCTTATGAGAACGTTTTTATGTGCATACTGTTGTATCATATAACCATACAAATTGGTGATATGATGCATCTTGATAAGTACAATATCTTCATAAAAAAGTAGACCGATGTGGCTCATATTTTACTGTTCAATGACTTGATCTATAATTTGTGTTTCGTGTTCATTTCTCAGGCACAGTTTGTGATAGAATCGTGAAATCGATGATGATATGCGTTTCTCTTGTCACCAAACTGTAACAATAATAGCTTATCGTGAGCTACATATCATCTTTGAATGGGTTTGGCTAATTTATTTGCTTGCTATATGCATACTACCTAACCTAGAATTACTGGCGTTGGTGAAGGGATACATCGAGATAAGTACTACCTCGATATTGCATCAAAGAAGCTTGAGTGACATTTTGTTGACATTTGTTTAATGGTGGTTCATTTAGTGCTACTTGTATCGGAAACATGAATGTTACACTTTTGCAAACAGACCGACTTGCCCTGTGAAGAACCTAAGAACCAAGATAGCGGCTGAACATTAAATTCCCGTAGATACCCATAATCCGCAGACACTGTTTAACATGGGAGTCCCGTAGACATCTAAAGTGTAAAACTATACGACTAACATATATGTTATTTTCAGGAAAGATATTCAGATATCAAAAACTCAAACATTAAATTTAGTCAGAAAACTTATTATACTTCTATGTTTGGTCAGCTCTTTAATTAAGCAACCCCAAATATATTTTAATATGTTGAAGATACAGACATTAAATACTGGAATATGGCTTTGGTTTGCATTTAAAGAGCATATTTATGAACACTATGAATGCACTAAATTTGTCCAAAATAGGCATTCCTTGCTGACTCTGAGATACTTTGAGGGCTATTATATCCAACAGAGAAATTATTATTTTTTAACTCAAACTATTACCATGACAATTATGTCAAAATTACATATTTGTCCGCATGTTGAAAAAACGGAATAATAATTAAGCGAATAATGACCATTATAAGGTCGGCGGATCTGTGAAATGTTTGCAAGAATTGTGAAGATTATGATGTAAGCATGACATTTGGTCCAGAAGCAGAAAATATGATATTAGAAAACATTTGATATGTTGGCCATGTTCTTCTCCCATCGTCTGGTTTTATTAAGATTTGAAGAGATGACATATATTCTCTTTTGTTCCAGCAACTGGAAAGGATTTTAAGGTAATAATGAAATACTACAATGAGATCTAACAAAAGCCCAAAATTTAGCATAAAACTATCCCTCAGCGTTATACACATTCAGGTAGTCTCCTTAGAGCACTTACGCCATCTCTCTCATATACAGTTTTTGAACCAACTTTTATTTCGACAAGTGTGATTAAAATAAATTTGTTGCATACTTGTAACAAGTGAGAAATGAAAATGTCGTCAGTCAAGGGCAATTGAATGGACCATGCATCATCTTCGGCAAAACGAGTCGTTACAATGTCCAGCAGAATCTACAAACTGGATACCAGACATTTTCGTGCGCTTCAACGGTCTCAATAGCAGGCCTATTTATGTTGAATTTACTTAACTATATAATTGGAGTGTAACTGACAATACTTTGGAGAAGCAAAGGGCATTATAGCATTATTTTTTTTGATATGAAGTTCAACTCTGATGGGCTGCAACGCGCAGACAAAATGAAACTGACACATTCATAAAGTACAGTTTTCACATGCACAAAGAAAGCTATTTGTCACTGCAGTATTCAAATAAAGCAAAGTGTCTTCTCTCTTGTGAAATTTCTGCACTTGATCGGTGACAAGCACCAACTTTCCAAACTGACGAACTTGTAAGAAACTGTACCTTGTAACTAACATATACCTTCCTGTTATCTAAACCCGGTACAAGAGATATGCTGTCAATTGTGGCAAAGCGCTCTGTTAAATGTTTAGCTAGACTTGACACAAAGACTAGATAGGTTGCTAAAAGCATCTTGAGAGAAATAAATCGAGCAAAATTGCGATTGCTCTTGTATAGCGTACAGGAAGCAAAGTGTGAATCTGATAATACTAAGCTATCCAAACGCTATTCTTACAGACGCTAGGATCGGTGACCATGTCCATAAAACATATATGAAAGAATGGGTACTATCTTCCATACCCGATTTGGGATTCCACAGAATCTATCGAGACACGCATCGTGACCTCGATGAAGATATTGACTGCGAATATTAAAACACACACAAGGAAGATGTGAATAGGAAAGCATAGTGTCTGTCTAGATCTACACAGTTGTTACAGTAAACATTCTTAGCACGTACATACCTTTCGAAATTTGTTGCCGACAGGTCGCAGGAGCTAAGTCACCTATTCATTTATATGGAACGTTAAGTTTAAAATTTATATCCAGGCGGTTATCACCATAGCTGAACTTAAACATTGCAACAGTTATGTTCGGTACAAAGATAATGCGAAGGCAAGGGGGCCACACTAATACCCTATAGAGCTTATACATTGGCCTGCACATTCGCACCCACACACGTAAAAAACTCGAGTTAGTCGAGAAATTATTCCATTTGGATTTGTCAATATCATGCGACCGAGCCATGTCAGTCTCTGTTAAGTCAAATTATTCGCGCTATATTTGGCATTATATATTATCTAAATCTACGACAAGGAGTATTTATATCTGAAACAGTTGACAAAATGGGATTACAATCCTAGCGAAACAACTGTCAATACATATTTGTTAACGCTCTGGGATATCCCTGCTTCATCATCTTAGTAGCTACGACCAAGGAACTACTCGTGAGGAAGTCATTATAAAAGAGTTCTTTGCTAAGCAAAACAGGTCTCTTAACTGCTAGACGCATACACAGCGTACCCCCAGCATCCATGAAGAATGATGCATCCTCAGTCGTTGCAGCTATTATTTCTTAAAAATCCCCCAAAGGAGAATACTAATGCCTTTTGTGCAGGAGAAACTTTCCAATGGAAGGTTTGCCTATATTTACTGGGCATTATATCATGCAACCAAACATCTGAAGTGTCTAAAAAAGCAGAAGGATTCAAGTTCCATAACCAAGTTCGTTAAACATTGATGCAGAATTCAAGAAGCCCGGATAGGTATCTGTAATAGCAATGGATCCAACACAGTATGTGCTGGCAAAAATATCCAATACAATGGCCAGAGTAGTATGGTAAGAATAATTTCGTCATTATATTTGTGTGAGTTGGGTCTGCACTTTGAATTTGCTGCACCAACGAAGACCCAAAGAAACCGGCGCTATCGTTCTAGATGGCATAATTTCCTCGGTATTCATTCCTTAGGGATTCTCACATTCCTAGCAATAGGTTTAATAGTGAACAGTCTATATGCACCCTTTTTGAGCACTTGCAATGTATACTTTGAAACCAGTAATTCGTGCAGTTATGAGTATCCCTGATTTCATGCCTGGCTCCAAACGAGCAGATTTTGGTCTGTAAGTAGATGCTCTTACAAAACTGATTCCATCTTTTAGTATGTATTATGCAAGTTAGTCGAGATAGTTGTCCGTACACCTCAGAGACATGATATGAGTACACCTGACATAATCCGGAAATCGGAGAACACTTCGCTCGAGGAATGTTTGTAGTCTACAAAAAGTCTCGAGGATTTTCTGTGCTAGTAATTGACCACGCCCATGAAGAAAATATGTTTTGGTCAAAACAAATTACGAAATCTTGGGTCTTTCAAAAGCCTATTGGAGCTCTTCGTCTTTGGAAGGTCACTAGACCAGAAATGAAAAAAAAAATAGCTGAAGAGTTTGGAAGGTCATTAACTGGTGAGCAATTGGTATACGGAAAATGACACAACAAGCAGGCACAAATCCAAAAAGTGCTTTCAGAAAAATATATATTGTTGAAGTCATTAAGAAAGTTCTGACCTGTCCGTTGTAGACTCCAAAATAGCGGATGTCTCAGTTATTGCAACAATTAAGACAATTGAAACATAGCCAGGCAAAATATGTGGATTTCGTCAATGATGTAATCGTTCAAAGATCCAAGTCATTGTACGAGTTAATAAATAAAAATAAGTTTCTTTTTAATTCGTACTCCATCAAATGAAAAGACATTGGTAATTTCTTCAAAGGTTACGAAATTGTAAAGTGAATGCTGTTTGTTTTCAATTCTGTACATTTCACGCCAGTCAAGAGATTAAAATGTGCACGACTGTTTTGAGGTCAGCCATTTCCTTTCTTTCTCAGTCCGTATGGAAAACTGCGTTCACCTTTTGAAGCAATTACTTCTATGCATAATTCTCTGCATTTGCAACATTAGAATGGGTTTCTGTAAATTTAAGCTATGTTTGTTGTCATATATCTATTTCGCAGAACATTTTAAATCTTTATTTATTTTGCTCTCTGAAGAAAGTTTCAAGCACTCTGGAAAATCATTTCTATATTATATGAAAAATGCAGGGCTTGGAATTGTTTTATGCCGTACTCTAATGCTAAGTTTCTTAAATACGACACACTACCCTTTTCACTCACTTCTTGTAATCTACTATTGAGATAGGATGAAAACCACTGCAATGAGGATTTTGCAACATGATATGGAGATAATTCATGCAGTAAAACTATATGATTAAAAGTATCAAAAGCTGTACGTCGGTCCAAGAATAAAACTCCAGTTAATTTCACGTCATCAATATTCCTTAAGCAGTAATCAATTAAACCAGCGAGTTCTATCTTGCATGAATGATTTAGACGGAATCCTGATTGCATAGGGTAATCGGACTATTTGTGAAACACCAAGACATGAAATGAATACTTTTCTTACAGTAGGTAGAACAGACACAGGTCTATAATTTTTAACACTGGATTCGTCACCTGACTTAAGAATGGAAGCATCTCTAGTTGTTTTCCAATCGTCTAAAAAATATCTGTGCATTTGGACATAATACATATGAAATGAATTGTTCATCAATGGAGTCGATTGACCGTTTGTATATTTTACATACAAGCCAGCAAATCCAGCAGATTTTGAATTAGACATATTGATAACTTAATTTGTACAAAATCCTAGCATTATCTGGTATCTGAATGAAAGTTTGTATGACAAGCGTTCGATATCAGGTAGTTATCAATCCAACTCCTTAACAATATCTGACCAATACAACAGAAAACAAATCATTGAATCAATTTAAAAATTTAGCAAAGTCATAAACAACGTCGTCATAAATAGTAGAAAAGCCTATCCATCTTCAAATCGGCAGGCAAATATATGAAAATGATCACTGTATCAAATAAGAATCAACAGAACAAAGTAAAATACAAATTAGAACTGAACAATCATTTTTTACTATTTGCTTTGATCTGTTAATGAATATAATTTTCTAAATCAGTAAATTAAATAATCAAGAATGACTTGTTCCGTTTACTTTTTATAAGCTTCATTATTAGGAGGAAAACAATGAAAGAACGAATTCATATCTTTTCGTAAAAAGACAATCAATCAATACGGTGATAGTACTTAGCCCTAGTAAAGATCTTTTCCAGCTTGACTAGCAACGTATTTTAGTCCTAACTAAAACATTCTAGCATAAATCAAACTTCTATAAACATGCATGAAAGTACAGACCAATTTGATTTCTTTCACAAACATAAACAGGTAACATAACGACAACAGTATATTTCATATCCTGTTGCATACGTATCACATACATAATATAACTACATATCAGTTATATAGACCAAAATAGTGTTTTCTCTAAGACAATTTGCCATTACGAGTGCACATCAGTTTTTGTATGAGAAATCAGATATAAATTCCAATATACAGGAATTTAACATGATCTGCTTGATACCTAGTTGGAATATTTTCCATTTTTAGTTAACTGGATAGTTCGGCACCTTGAAGAAGAGGTTTTGTACATTTGATGTTTCCACCGCATGTCCAGACTGTATACAAATCCCGTGATGTCATGATATAACCTGAACATTAAATCATTTATTCTTTAAGTGCAAGGCTGTATGTAATGATGATTAATCTTTACATTTATGTTATCAATGTTTTGAGCAAGTGTAAAGTACAGATTCCTCAGATAAATATTACATCTAGATGGTTGCTATTTCTTTTTGTCTTGAAACTTAATTTTATGTGGATATTTTAGAACATGTTGTTCATGACAGATTGGTTGTGCAGTTTCTCTTTTAACTTTATGACTGTTTTGTATATTTATATCTGGTAGTATAACAGAGCTTAAAGTATAGGTTAGTCCAAGAAATGAAAATAACAATTTGAATTTACTTCTTCCTTTACCACATAATTTTTTTCTCATGAACAATTTATTTCCTGGGAATATTAATATGCATTGTACATGAAAATATAGTTTTTATCAAGTGTCACAAAGTTCTTTGATAGGTACTTACGTGAAATTTTCATTTAACTGATATGCGATAAGTTGTGATAAATGTACAACTATTTTGTATTATTTAATCCATATCTGACCCAGTTTATTTTACATTAGTATGTGTTTGCGTATATCTAAGAATATGAAAAAGAATAGAAAGCTACATCAAAAGGGAACTTTTGATTAGAACCATTTGTTTTAAATAAATAGATGATACTGAAAATACTTTGATTTGCACTAGACGCATTACACTGATTATTAAAAATACTGACATATTATATTTGATCTATCTTGACTGGAAAGGTTGATTTGAAAATCTAGCTCATTTGAGAAGATGTTTATGGCAAATTGATAAAAACATTTCGAAATGGAATATAGTAAAAACTCATGTTGATTATAGACGTCAGAGAACAAGACACTGCATGATCCCATTAGCCTCTTTGAGCAATGTAGAATGTACATACAGCCAAACCTGCCTTAAAGGTCACTACTTATAGATTGTTGTTGTATAAAGGGTTTGATACAGCGTAAAGGATAGGTTCTTCCCAGGATTAAAAATAGCTAGTTTAGTTTTATATTCCTTTTTTGTATCATTCAAGTTGCTCATATGAATATTATTATACATAAGGTAAACAAAAATATCGTTCACATACATTATATGGAACTACTTTCAATGATATTATATTGACATTTTGATATGACTATCATGAGGCTTTTTTATTACTAGTGTGTAACCATTGAGTATGATTTATTCCATCCGAATCAGTTCACTTTATTTAATCATTTTAATCCTTAGCACACGTTTTATATTGGGTATTTAAGTTCTTCATAAATTGTGTGATTCGTATCACTCTGGTTTGGACGAAACTTGATTTGAAGAACTTGTTAAAAAATGTTATTTACTGAGAAGGATGTTCATATGTATAACTTATTACGATATGGACAAAAAAATATAATTTACATTTGAAAGATTGAGACTTGTTTTAAACTTGCATGAACATTTTTTTTCGGAAAGATTAAATAGAACTAGTTTCCTCTATTCAGTGTAAAGAACGTTGTTATAAACATGTGGATGGTTGTTTAATAAAGGGATGTGTGTGCAAAGACAGCCGTCTTCCCAGGATGAAAAGTAACTTGTTGAAGTTGCTTCTTGTTGTAGGAAAGCAGTCTCATGTATTGCAAAACATTATGTTTTTCTGGGAACGTAGATATACATTATTAATCACGAACAGTTTTCTTTAAAAGTAGTGAAACGTTTTAAATATATCTATCTGATCAATACTACTGATATATGATTCATTACTAGTGTGTCATTTTATAATATGATTAGTTGATATTTAATCCAGATTGTTTGAATCGATGTGCGTGTTTTACCTACAATTAAAAAACTGCATCTTTAAGGATCTTATTTTTTTATTGAAAATTAACTGCATTTGTGATACTGTAGAGTCACATAAATAATTATTGTCGACTCATTAATGCAAGCATATCAATGAAAATGTATTATTTCTCAGTGTAGTAAGGTTATATTGACAGAGCATTATATTATTTTGCTGAGATTCAGTTGTTTCAGATTTAGAAGTGTAACAGCTAAATAACAACTAAGTTCCATAGCAATTTATAAAAATATTGGAAATGTAAATATGTTTTGTTGCTCTGAAGACACCTGCTGTAATGTATATTCTTTGTCATATTGGTCATCATTTTACAGGATGTATGTTGCATAGTTTGTGACTTGATGTGAGTCTAACACTCAGTCATATCCTGGTTATAATCAGCGTGATGCGTTGCATTAAGAGTTTACAGAAGTGAAGAGAAATTTGATAAAGTTATATGTAAACAGAATTGAATTAATCAACTTGCTCACTGCTCTAGAAACATCTTATCTTTCTTTGTAACCTTACTGTAGTCTTATTTTCCTTATATACTAAATCTGATAAATGAACCCATGACAGTTACAAGCGGGATACTTATAAAGTAATACCTTGAGTGATGAATCAAATGAAGTCACGGTTCAAACAGCAAGTACAATAAGCGGAGGTATTTAAGAATAATTGCAGCAATCACTATTTTGCTAATTCTATCCTATAGGGGTATCTTTAAAATTTATTTTCGTTTTCGTTTACTTTCTTTGTTTTCATACCTTTTTAAGTCTAGATTATGTCTGGAAAGTAGTTATCAGGCTTATAACGTCAGCCGGGTGGACGAAAAACTAGTTACCGCCTTGACCATCTTCCTTTTACTGACATCAACATATTTGCTCGATTGCTAAGGGGTTCAGGAATTGCCAAGTTTCAAATCAGGAAGACTGATATCCGCCCACACCTGTCAGCGAGGATATATAATGTTACAGGAAACTGAATGCATATACCTTTGTTCCATTAGAAAACAGCTCATATTCGCCCAGTAGAATGATGAATATTTTTTGTTACTGCCAAGGTGATGAAAATGTCCTAACAACTCAGAAAGTTAAGCTTTATGTACCCGTACTCCTAGTTCATTAGGTATTGTCTTGCTTAGAATTTTAAACTTATTTATATATCTATTATGTCCATGCTAATGGCAGAAGTCATAGGAGGGCCAATTCAATAAATATTTCCAACGGGTTTCATATTTAAGTACCATATGACACTTTTCATATCATATCCCTTATCAACCCAAGATTTACATCATGTCAGCCCGAGAGCTGATATGGGTCAATGGCTGATATGGAGTATGATATAAAAATTGCTGTATGATACACTTTGTATAACCAAGAATATATTTCAAATATATATATACAAAGGTGATATGACTTTGAAAGTAGTTGTCTGTAACGTTACAAACTAACAATTCCTATGAGCTTCTTTTATTACAAGGATCATATGGTTACACTTTCCATTCCATCTACATCCAGGTGAAATCACACACTGAACCTCATCTTTACTTCTTCGAGCATACCTTAGAGAATCTATTGTGTGTTTTTGGAGAACAGACGTGCAGATCATTGAAATGACAAAACTTCGAAAGAGTAGTCGAGAGACAATGCACAATAGAATTTGTCAGTGGGTAGTCAATGACTTGGTTCGACCTTATATGCTATGTAATTGATTGGTAACATTGGTTTTAACACTTCTATTATATATGTATAAATCTGTTTTGGAAATCAGCAGCGGATAGACCGTGAACTGTTTATCACCCGCGTTCTTGACACAGAATCCAAACACGTTGATGGAGAGCCACTCGTTGAGCGCCGCTAGGTTATGAACGTCTTTGACGGCAGAAGGAAGGATGATGGTGGTGGTGTGAAGGGTGCTAAAATAGGGTTTGTACTTGGAAACGCGACCGGCATCGTCCTCGACGGGATGTAACGCGGAGATGATAGCCCAGACGAGACAGTAGTCATCGTTGTTCTTGATATTGATGCACTCTTTGGTGGTTACGATGGATTTTGGAAGAGGCAAGTACTTGCTTCAGCGCAACGGTGTGAATTTGGAAGTTTGAAACGAAACAGAATTGACTCCGGCGAAGACTCATGCCGATCCTGACTTTTGATAAGCCTCGATGCGACGCTGGATAAAGGAACAGGCAATGTTGACGATGCGACTGAAATCGTCACTGCGATACACAATGATGGATTTAGCTCTGATCCACACGTAGATGCTTTTGTGTTCTCGCACAAGATGAATGTTGAGAGCCACTCCAAGCTTGATGGCTGTGTGTGCGAGAGCTGACGGGGTAGCAGCTGTAGAGCTGACCATAAAGCTGACAATAACAGCCGTAGAGCTGATTGAACAGTGTTTTGCTGGTTGAGTAGGAAGTGATCGGACGTTGCTGACAGATTGGTGGGCGCTGATTGCCTGATCGACCAAATGATTGAATGGTGGTCGGTGATTACCTGTAAAGCTGACTGCTTGATTGACCCGTGTGACTGGTAGCCAAGTATTCTAGTGACGGAGTGTTTTGTGTAACTCCATACATGTCTTCTTTAAGCCGTGGGCTAATGTTGGGTATTGTTATTTCCAGTGGTTTGGGACTGTAAATATATATTGTATGATATCTGTCCAATTTTTACATCATTTTACTATTTAAGTAAAGTACATCATTTTTCACTATTTGAGTGAATATGTCATTTTTAATATTTCAGTCAAACACCATTCTTTTCGTCGTGTGAAATTACTGTGAATCATTAACCTTTTGTCCTTGTACTATGTAAGGTCATTTACTTGTATTCACATTTATATTACATTATTAGGTTCGTGCGGAGTGTACTAATTTGTCCAGTGATTGGATGTTGCACACACGCGTATTAATCATAATTCTTTTTTTCATTTGAGTTATTCATCAATAAACATTGTATTTTTGTCACCATCAAAAGTGTTCTGTTATAAATCCGAACCCAACCCGTTATCTTGTTACAATGGTGTCAGAAGTGGAATCTCGGATTTAACGGAGCACTAAAATTATTGTTTAATTAGTCTTGCATGATCTTTTGTGTGTTTCAGGCGTTCGTGACAAGACACTGAGGTTAAGTAGCCATATAACATTACTTTACTAAGTATTTTTTGGTTCACATTTCATGCTTTTGTTGCCTTGTGGGGGGACGAAAATACGGGTTTTTTTTGTTGAAATTGTAGTAATTACGCATTTTTGCATAGTAGTGCACTTTAGGTTGGTTGGTCATATCAGATTTTAGAAATGACATCAGTGAAAGAACTTGTTGAACTGGGGATACAGTTTGACTACGAGGGGGAGTCTCTTAGAAATTTTGTTCGTGAAGAACAGGCTAGGGAAAGGGATCAGAGGTTAAATGAGAGGGAAATAGAAAAGAAGAAATTAGAAATGGAAAGGGAATCTAAGAAAGTGTTGATAGAATTAGAAAAGCAGGCCTAGAGGGAGAAGATAGAATTAGAAAAGCAGGCCGAAAAGGAAAGGATAGAATGGGAACGGGAAGCACAAAGGGAAAAGGTACAACTACTAAAAAAAATTGCAAGTTAAAAGGGAGGGGGAACATGATTCTAAACTAAGAGGTCCAAAATTGCTCCCATTTGAAGATGACAAAGGTAACATGGATAGCTATCTAAACAGGTTTGAAAAGTACGCCACTGGACAAAAACGAAAAAAGATGATTGATCGCTTCATCTTAGCGCGTTGCTAAAGGGTAAAGCATTAGACGTGTATTCTCGTTTACCCTCGGCAGATTCGCTAAATTACCTCGCGTTGAAAGAAGCACTTCTGAAGAAATACGAGCTAACCGAGCAAGGGTTTCGCAAGACGTTTACGTATAGCAAACCCGAGATAGGCGAGACATTCACCCAGTTCGTCAGTAGGACGTGCAATTATTTGCAGCAATGGGTGTAATGTAGTAAGTCGTTAGGACATTTGAGGGTCTTATCGATTTTTGCTTCGGGACCAGCTATTGACAAAGTGTGGAAAGGAGTTATATTTGTTCTTGAGGAAAAACTCCTTCACGAATATATATGACATGGCCACACAGGCGGATATTTGCTGTAGCTGGGGGAGGTTCTCAGAATGTCATCTCGCGAGACAGCAAAGGTGGGACTCAGGCTAAGGACCAAAAACCCAAAGAACCTGAAAAATGTGGTAGGGATGACCAGGGAGGGCATAAGGACAAGCAATGTTTCACTTGCAAGGAGTTGGGTCATTTCTCCCCCCAATTGTCCTAAGCAGAAGGGATCAGTCCAGAGAGTCGCAGTGGCCATTGAAGGGCAGACGGTCGGTAGATAGATAACTCGATGTTCCTCAGCAGGCTAACCGGGATTCAGTGTACGAGCCAGTGGTACGTGCAGATATCGATCAAATCGATCGGCACATGTATTTTCCCCGAGGCAAGGGTGCCGACGGCAAATGGCACTGTTAACGGACAAGAAGTGACCGTTTTACATGACACAGGCTGCACTAGTATAGTCGTGAGACGGAGCCTCGTTTGGGATGACTAATTGCTTGGGTTTAAATTGCCTTGTATGCTACTAGACCAAACAATCGACCAGGTTCCTGTCGCAAGGGTAGATATCGAAACACCTTTCTTGACCGGAACCGTTGAAGCGTTGTGATAGCTAACCCGATCAATGAACGTACGATTGGCAATGTACAGGGATCTAGACTCCCAACCATGTCTGACTTCCGATTCTCGATCATCCAACCAGAGCTCAGGTAAAGGAGGATAACCAACCCCTGAGTAAATTAAATGTGCCGGAAGCCGTCACTTATATCTCCCGTGAAGAATTTTCGAACTAGCAAGAACATGACGCGTCTTTACGCGCAACCGCGGAAAAAGTGTTATCGGGTACCGTGAGGAATTGTAAGAAAGGTCCTCTAAATTCCTACTTCGAATAGGTTTAATGTACAGGGAAAACTCAACGCCTGATAGGAAGTTCTTGCAACTAGTTGTTCCCCAGAAATTCATGTCGCATGTACACAATGTCGCGCACGAGTCGAGTATGGCAGGCAATTTAGGGATGAAGAAAACAACTGATAGGGTATTACAAGAATTCTTTTGGCCTGGTGTCAATAGCGATGTAGCGCGGTTTGGCGTGCATTCGATGTTTGCCAGAAGATGGTCTCTAAGGGAAGGATAACTAGAGTACCGTTAGGTCAGATGCCCCTGATAGATACTCCGTTTAAAAGAGTGGCTTTTGACATTGTAGGACCTATATTTCCACATACAGATCGGAAACACCGATACATCTTAACGCTGGTAGATTACGCCACTAGGTACCCTGAAGCCATAGCTTTGCCATCGATCGAAACCGAACGTGTAGCCGAAGCTCTCGTAGACATGATCAGCAGGGTCGAAATGTCCGAAGAGGTTCTTACGGATTGTGGAGCGCAATTCACCTCAGATCTCATGGCAGAAATTAGTAGGCTGTCTCCCTTAAGCAGTTGCGCACAACACCATACCACCCTATGTGCAATGGATTGGTAGAGAAATTCAACGGGACGGTGAAGTAAATGTTGCGACGGATGTGTGCGGAAAGACCTAAGGATTGGGATAGGTATCTGAACGCAATTCTGTTCGCATATCGTGAGGTTCTTCACGAAAGTTTAGGCTTCTCCCTGTCTGAACTATTGTACGGTAGGACCGTTCGTGGTCCTGTGCGTATTCTACGCGAACTGTGGTCAGACGAAGTCGCGAACGAAGAAGTTAAAACCTCTTACCAATACGTGGTAGATTTGCGCGAAAGTTTAGAGAGTACATATCGAATGATACAAGACTAGCTCACGAAATCTAGTCATAAGTACACGAAGTACTACAACCGAGGGACGCGGAGCAAGAAGTTTGATATAGGCGATCAAGTGTTGGTGCTTCTCCCTACGAATAAAATCAAGCAGCTAGTCCAATGGAAATGGCCATACGAAGTCAAACAGGTGAAAGGCGAAATGGACTACATCATTGACATGGAAGGTAAGTCCAAGATATTTCACGCCAATATGCTGAAACTTTACGTAGAAAGACCTGATCAAATAGTTGATAAAGAGGTCTTGAACGTAGTTATGTATAGAGGTGATAGAGGATAGGTCGTGTGACGAATCGGAATTTGTCTCCAGTACTGAAATGTCCCTTGAATACCCCATTGACGTAGGGAAAGAAGATATAGACCAGATCAATGTACGACAGGATTTATCCGAGGGTCAGCGTACGCAGACCTTGGAGGTTTTGTCTCAATACCCAAACGTGTTTACGGACAAACCAGGCGGTACTGGATTGATTCAACACGAGATAAGCTGAATACCTCAGAGTCGATCAGGAGTAAATGATATCCAATACCCTTTAATGCGCGGGAGAAAATCAACGAAGAAGTGGGGAAAATGTTCGTCCAGGAAGTAATTGAACCTTCCAGTTCTCCGTATTCGTCCCCCGTTGTGTTGGTCAGAAAGAAAGACGGGACAAACCGTTTTTGCATTGACTTTTGGCACTGAACAAATTCACCGTGTTCGATGCGGAACCAATTCCAGACATAGAAAGCTTATTTTCAAAGATGCCAGTTCATAAATACATTTCCAAGTTAGACATTACCAAGCGATATTGGCAGGTACCATTCGCTGATAATGACCGCGAGTTAACGGCATTCCCGACTCCCAAAGGTCTTTCTCAATTTAAAGTCATGCTTTTCGGTTTAGTCAACGCCGGTGTGTCGTGCGTTCGTCTCATGCCCAAACTGTTAAACGGTATTGAAAACGTCGACAGTTTTGTAGATGATATCTTCGTTTATACATATACCTGGGATGAACATGTTAAGGTATTAATGGATCTGTTCGATAGACTCCACACATGTAATCTTACAGCTAGACCCACCAAAGGTAGTATAGGGTATTTTAATCTGGAATGTTTGGGTCATCTTGTAATTGGACTAGGCCAGTTGATGGGTGTGTGCCAAGAAAAAGCGTTTAACGCTTTAAAACAGAAACTGATAAGTACACCAATCTTAAAGTTGCCAGAATTGAACAAAACTTTTGTGCTGACGACAGATGCTTCCCATAGGGGACTTGGCGCTGTTTTGCTACAGGAGCAAGAGGGGATGAAATTGCCCATTGCCTATGCAAGTAGGAAATTGCTCTCTAGGGAGGAAAACTACTCCGTGATTGAAAAGAAGTGCCTAGCCTTAGTATGGGGATAGGAAAATTCCATGCATATCTTTTCGGGACAGAGTTTACATTATAAACGGACCATCAGCCGCTCTTATGCTTGAACAAAGCAAAGGTCGTCAAACCAAGATTGATACGTTGGGCGTTGTCTTTGCAACCGTATAGTTTCCGAATCGAGGCGATTCGAGGGTCGGAAAATGTGGGTGCTGCTTTTTTTAAGTAGGGTGTAATTAGCAGATCATTTTCGTTCAGTATTCAAAATTGAATGTTTTAATAATTGTTTATGTTCACGTTCCATGATGTTTCTAAAAGTGTTACAACTTTTTTAAGGGGGGAGGTATTGTCACAGGATTATATAAATCCCTTTGTTATTTATTAAATACATGTACTCGGGTTTCATTTTTTTTTTTTGTGTACAACGATGCCCGATGGTGATTTATGTATATTGTACAATATTTTGAAACAGTGAGTTCGGTTCATCCTATGACGCACGTGCGAAGTGAATTGGATGGGAAAAAAGATATTCATCAAGCGCACAGATGATGTAGAGCTACATCGTCTGTGTATAAATACCTCACCGTAGGACGAAAACATTACACTACGGAAACGTCTTGCAATCTACTAAGGACTTGCAGATCTCCAGCTGTAGAGGTATGTGATTTATTTATTAATTTCTTATGTATATTATAGGTTATAACTATTGTACTACCACGTTTATTTGTATATATTTTCTATGTAACTCCGGCTTGCGTAGGATAATGCAAATATTTTCTATTCTTGTCTGTGACTTAACAGATCTATATAGCAATAAAGTTGCATTTTATTAAGAAACGTTTAGTACCATATGATTCTTATCGGACTCAGGTAGGTTCACTTCTGAACCTGTTTATTGCTTTGTAATGTTGTGCTGATAATATAATTTGTATAGCTTACCGCGTATAACGTCATTACGTGTTATCGTATATGCCCGTGTCATTCTTATTACACGGTGTTATATTTATTTTCACCTGATCAGAGTTCACGGGGTAGTAGCTGTAAAGCTGACCATAAAGCTGACCTTAGCAGCTGTAGAGCTGACCATAGTCATCAGAGTTGACTGGGTAGCAGCTGTAGAGCTGACCATAAAGCTGACCATAACAGCCGTAGAGCTGATTGAACAGTGTTTTGCTGGTTGAGTAGGAAGTTATCGGACGTTGCTGACAGATTGGTGGGCGCTGATTGCCTGATCGACCAAGTGATTGAATGGTGGTCGGTGGTTACCTGTAAAGCTGACTGCTTGTTTGACCCGTGTGACTGGTAGCCAAGTATTCTAGTGTAATGTATAACTCCATACATGTCTTCTTTAAGCCGTGGGCTAATGTTGGGGTTTATTATACCCAGTGTTTTGGGACTGTAAATATACATCGTATGATATCTGTCCAATATTTACATCATTTTACTATTTGAGTAAAGTACATCATTTTTCACTATTTGAGTGAATACGCCATTTTTACTATTTTAATAAAACACATCATTCTTTTCGTTGTGTGAAATTACAGTGAATCATTAACCTTTGTCCTTGCACTGTGTAAGGTCATTTACTTGTATTCACATTTATGTTACATTATTAGGTTCGTACGGATTGTGTTAATTTGTCCAATATTTGGATGTTATACACACGCGTATTAATCAGAACTCATTTTTTTCATTTGGGTCATTCATCAATAAACATTGTATTTGTATCACCATCAAAAGTGTTGCTATAAATCCGAAATCCAACCCGGTTATCTTGTTACAAAGCGCATGTGAAATATTCTTTCAGCCCTGTTTATTCTCTATTAAGATAATTTAAAGATTTGTATCAGAGTTTTTTGCTGAGGCAGCGCATGCAGTGTTGTCTGATGAGATTTTCATCGTAGAAGATCTTCACGATACTGTTTCGGGATAACTTCGTACATTGATCTCGCGTGAGTAACGCCTGTCCACGCCCTTCTCCTTGTGTTTTAGTCAACGTCATTTCGACTGTCACAAAAACATGATTTCATAATACAGTCGCGATCGCTTCTTGGAGCGCTTCTGGATGATGCAAGATCACATCAGTCGCAAAGACCTCGTCGTCAGACATCTTGTATAGGATTAGGTCTCATATTTGTGGTCAGAAACCTTTTCGAATCGGCTCAGTGGCGTCAGCCCACACTGATTACCCACCATGTCCACGATGAGATCGTCGAGAGTCCTCATCTCGTGAATGAGACATGGTCATGTCCAAGGGAGCTCCGCGTAGGTACGATCGGATTTTATTGAGCATTTTCTGATAGGACAGCATGGCCTGCTTGGTGATATTTTTTGGCCTCCAATCGTGGCTCTAGACGTTTCATCAGGGTCTGCATGGCCAGTCCATCTCTGGACACAATCAGCATCATCGGATTGGCTATGGATCAGGTGGAGAATACTCCGGTGTCTATCACAGCAAGAGGGATCATCGAGATGAATCTTAGTTTGCGCTGGTAACGTCGGTACGCATATTTATACACGTTGAGTTGTCGTTGATAAAGCGGTAATACAGTTCTAGTTCGCGACGATGCACAACCGACAAGTTTCGTCGATGTGGTTGAAGTCGATGATAGGCTTCATACTCCTATGTCGACTAAACTCTGGAACAACATGAAAGTTCCCTTATTAAACTTACTCATATCTCGCAAGGTGGATTCAAATATACGATCAGATAGTTTGAGACTTTCTAAATAGAGATATGCTGCCACGATCACTTTCGTGCCAATAGGTTATGTTCATCATACACAAGCATGTAAAATAGTTCCTCCATGGTTTTGTTCAGATCCACTGCAGGTAACTCCTCATCGTCATAAGCACCTCCAGAGCGTTCGTCGAGCGCCATGACTTTCAGGATCGTGTCCACGTCCTCGTACTCCAGACCCACCCGGTGAAACATTTACGTTTGTCGATAGCGTCACGCAGTGCTCGTTTACCAAGAAAGCGTTTTCGTGACACCACTTTGTCCAAGCACTCGTGATCTTTTCGGTGTGTGTCATAGTCTTCTTTTCGACCAAACCGTCGCCATTTGATGTATTTTGTTTTCACGATGGTATTCACGGATGCAGCTCATAAATGAGGTCGTGCACGATCCCTTCGATGGATTTGACGAGGCGCGTTGACTCTCTGTCGTTACAAAACTTAAACACGGCAAAATAGATATCGTTGGTCTGTCTGAGCTGCTCCTGACGCATGTGTCCCACAGACAGATGAAACCGTTTTGACATCGTGATGCTTCCATCCCTCGTACACCTCTTCCAAGGACAATTTACCCGCATTTCCTAGCGCGTTCAACTCCGCATGAACTCCTGTAGTCTACTTAAGCACGTGATTGTCGTTAGCAGCTTACGACGAGTCCTGGCTGTAAGTATCATCGAACATCAGCAGATACAGTTCCGTAGCGATGCCAACGACTTCCGCCATGATCTATATGAGGTCGTCGAGAGTAAATCGGAAAATAACTGATGTCGGGATTGGTAGGCTCTGCAATGAGTCCCATAAATTAAAAAGTGATGTCCTTTGTATCTGTGATCGTCCTCGTAAACTTCAGAAGATTACTTCCAATGATAGTCGTTCCGTTATACAGCACATTGTCAGTAGAATCGGATTTGATGCCGTCGATTTTCCAGGTGAGCACGCGCTGCGTTACTGTCACACGTCCACGCAGCTGAAATTTCCAGCACAAGACTGGTACGGGAAGTTGCACCTGCATCCAAACATTCCGAACGTCTCAAAGACTCTCCTGCTGACATCGAAATTCGGTGGACTGTGAATCCAGGAGGCGATTACGTCTGTAAAGGGATGGTCACCTCAGACAGATTCATGACCTTGGATGTGCTCAATGGAAAAATGAATATCCGTTTATAGACAATGCCTCAGCGCAAAAAAAAAAAAACATCAGAGATCCAAACGCAACGGTCAAGGAATAGCTTATGCGATCATTCCCTTCTTCACAATCATGTCTCCCAAGTCATTTGCTTCAGTCCTTGCACCTTTAGGACTGGCTTCAACCACATGAGCCATTACCGGAGCTACCCAAAAAACGGTCATGGGCAGTTGAACTCGGTAAAAACGAGCCACCTCATCCACATCTAAATGTCAAACGAAAACCCCAAAAATAATAACATTTCATATAACATCATGTCGTTGTATATTCCAGTCGAAGTCACGCTGTCACCACAGGAGACGAAAAGTATCGCTGTGGCAGCTGCGCATAAAAGACCTGTATCGGTAAGACTGAAAGGGTCAGCACTCATGGGACCGGATCGGATCATGCTAACGCATCGCCAAGCGACTTCTGTCGCCAAACATAGGCTGAGCGAAAAGGTCTCGTTCTGAACTTGTCCGCAGTGCAGCTGTCCAAACAGGGAGGATTTCTCGGATCCCTGTTAGCAGGAATCGCTGGATCCTTACTGCCTGAAGTACTGGGTCTCGGAAAAGGACTTCAGCTGTCGGAAACCACGCGGGGTAAGGGCATGAGAAAAAAGGTTTTAAGCAATTTCGACCTGGAGCACCTCCTAGGATCCAGCGTTCCACATTTCTGAGGCGTCTTTTCTAAAGATCAACTTCCCGAACACCTCGTGTCAGATGAAAGCTGCGCCATTAACCTGCAAAATTATTACGATGGACATGGCACGCACTGGGTGGCCATCGTCAGTGATTCCCAATGTAGCAACGTGGAGTATTTCGATTTGTTTGATTTATCTCCTCCAGATGAAGTCGTGCGTTGTCTCCCTATAGCGCACAAAGGGGCTGTGTACAACTCTCTTCACTTCAAGAGGTCAGAGTATTTAGTCGATGACATCCAGCTCAGACACGATGGACAATCCCCTGTGTAGACCCTCACAGACTTAAAAAATAATGTGCGCTCCTCATATAACCAACCATGAACTCTTGGTGTCTGAAGTGGAAGACCAAAACGGAGAGTGTTGACCCCATCGAGGTGGTCACCAAAAATCATCGCCTCATGATTAAGTCGAGGTGTGCCGTGTGTGGTTCTAAAAAGGCACATGTAACAGGTGACCCCTAAAATGTAGAGTGGATCTGTATAAAACATGGTTCATTGCAGACACTGCAATCTCGACACGAGATGCGAGGACCTTCGCGTGGAAAGACACCTATGCGTGGGAGAGTGCAAAGGCTGCAGACAACAACAAATTCTCGGGGGAGCCGTAGATGTTCATGCGATGATCGAAAACCTTCTCAGACCTCATGGAGGATGGACGTTGCCAGGACATAGATACACCGAACCGTGGAATCCGTTAGAACAACAACTGAATGAACACGATCAGTCACTGCCCGATCAAGATCCCTACAACGATGTCGATGCTATCGTGATGCAACAGGATCCTAGTTATCAAGATCATCCCGACGATAAAGCGGGATGCGATGGCATCATGCTGAGGGACTTAAAAGAACTCAAGCCTAAAGTTTCAAAGAACGTGTAGACAGAGCTCTGGTGCGTGGCATCATCGGAACCAAACATAAGCTGGGCGTTGGCGCTCCAGCCATGGAAATTCTGGCAGACGAACTGCATAAAGCCGCACGCAAGCATTTTCCACGACGCAGAGTCATCGCGGTCGCGGAAGACGAGAAACGGTCAGCAAATCTCGTCGATATGAGATTATAGCGCGCACAACGATAATTTCCATTATTTCATGACGGTCATCGATGAGATCAGTAAATACGCCTGGGTCATTCCTCTCCAGAACAGAAAAGAAAAGTCTATCGTGGAGGCGCTGGAAAGCATCATATGGGATCGTAAACCTCGTTAACTCTGGGTAGATCATGGTAGTGAATTTTATAACAATTTGTTTCAAAATTTCTTCAAACAAATAACATTGACCTATACAGCACACAAAGTCCCATCAAGGCCTCTGTCGTCGAGCGGTTCAACCAAACTCTCAAACTTCACATGTGGAAGAGATTAACCAGCGATAACACTCACCGATACTTAGATTTATACCAGACCTCGTTGACCAATACAATCACACCTGGCATCGCAGCAGTCGCATGACACCCACGGAAGCTTTTTCGACTGACCAAAAGCAACAAGCCACAGACGCCTTATTTTTTTAGATCCAAATTCAAAGCAGGGGATCAAGCCAGAATCAGCTGAAAAAAAAAATACCTTCGAAAAAGGATACACCACTAACTGGACTGAAGAAGTCTTTGTCGTTGATAGCGTTCAAAAAACCATTCCAGTCACCTACACAAAGATTCCTCAGGTGAATGCATCCAAGGGTCTTTTTACGAGCAGGAGTTACAAAAAACCAACCAGGACGTCTTCAGAGTCGAAAATTTCCTCTCTACCAAATAATAAAATCGCTCGTCAAATGGTTTGGTTATCCTGAACAATTCAACTCGTAGATTCCCACAGCCTCTTTGACTAGTGTACATCAGCCAACGCCTCCGAAATAATCTTATTGTACTCTTCACTCAAGCTCTTCCCGGAGACCGTCTTACATTTCGGCGCATACTCGGGAAGACCCATCTTCTCAAAGATACGCTTAAAACATACTCAACTTTTATGCAGTTCGCACAGCCTACCAGTTGAACTCGAGTCAGCCTTATTCAGCTTATTCAGCCAGTGATAAACTGATCTCGCTGTGGCTCTGACAAATGAAGACGCTTCGGTTTTTTAATGTAACACTGCCGATAGTACCTCTGCATTGTACGCAGATGACTACGCTTCACCCACTCCTCGTTCTCCTCTTCCTCGCTCTCTTCACAATGCATCATCCCAGGCACATAACTCAGATCCTTATTCGCATACGCTATTAACTCCTTAGTACGCTTCAACCACTCCTGAGACTCCTCCTCACTCAAGTCAAATACTGGAATTTTGCTCTCCCCACTCAATCCCAATCGATCTACACTCCAGGGATAACGCGGAAGGGACATTCTATTATAAAAGCACACCTCTAATACAGAAACCCAAAAAGTGAGCCAGAACCCCCATGACCCAGTAGTAGACAAACCAGGGGAATCTCTCACTCACTCTTTTATCACATAGTGATAAAAAGTGAGCCAAAAAAGTGAGCCAAAGTCCCCATTTCTAGCTACTACTTATATTTCTGTTAACTAGGGTAAGATAATATATAGGTAAATCGATTATGGTTACAGTGTACCAAATTTGACTAAGGGCCAAAAGATTAATAATGTTTGATTTGGAAACAGGATATAAATTTCGGCTTTCCATAATGATAGTATTTGTGTAAGTTTATTGAAATTTTTGTTCCAGTGATCATCATTACTTAATTTATGGCCTAAAAGAAAATCTACTATTTTTCGTCTGTCTATCCAAGAAAAAGGGTATGCCAGTTTCCCATGAACATACCGTTAGATTTGGTACAATATAATTTATCTTCACACCAGAGGCTCGCTCATACCTGTGGAACCAAAATGTATATCGTTTAAATGATTCGTCAGTGCAACAGAAACCTGTACTATAATCCGCGTAGAGGGAAATCGTACAGGCATCCATTGCATCTTGAACTTGGATAGCAACAATTTCTGAGTGATTTCGAATTTTAATTTCAAAAGGCTCATATATTGCATATAGAAGGGGAGAGATACCAAAATCTTGTCGTACTCCTGAAATTGAAAAGGGTTTGGAAATAAAATTATTGACTAAAATTATTGACTGAAAGTGAGGAGCTTATATCGTTGTAAACAGTAGATACCCATTTAAAAAATCAAGATGAAAACATAAAGATTCTAAATATTTTTGCATACATTTATAGTTAACTCTGTCAAAAGCTTTTTTTATCTAAACAAATAAATGCGCCAGATAGGTATTTTTGTTCTATATAATCACTAATATTTCTAATAAGGTGGCAATTAAAAATAGTACGACCATTAATTCCACACGTTTGATCCATGTGTATAAGTTAGGACATAACATTGCCTAGACGATTAGTGATAAGTTTTGGATGAGATTTTATAACCCAAATTTAAAAGGGAGATAGGTCTTGAATTTTTCATATTATTTGAGGTTTGGAGGTCCTTACATAATAGCGTAATATACGATACTTTTTGCGAATCAAAGTGTTTGATTAAAAAATCAAATTGTATAATTGAACTAGCGTATCACCTAACATGTCAAAAAGCGTGTCATAAAGTTCTTTAGTCAATCCATCAGGTCCCGGGGATTTATTGGAATCATAGTCAATGCTTTTTGAGGTTCGCCTTTAGTTATATGTCCAATACAAAGTGGTTATCCTCTTCGGTTAAATGAGGTAAACCACTTGAAAATTTGTCGAGTATATTATCATCAATTTCTTCGGCTGTGAACAGGTGTCGACTAAAAAGTTTCGAAACAGTGTAAGATGTATGGAATAGAATTGTATGTCACATCATTAAGTTGAATTTAGTTAATGGTTTTATTAGAACCCTGTTTGTTTTCTAATTGAAAAAAGAATTGGCTTGGTCATTCGTTGTTATGTAAAATATTTGCTTTGCTTCTAATGACAGACCCTTTATACATATCAAGTGGCAAATTTTCAATGGGCAGACGTAATTCTTGTAATTGGAGGAGGAGTTCCTCATTATTAGTTGTGGCATATCTGTCATAACAGATGATAGTCTTGTTTCAATAATCTAATTTCCGAAAGTTTAAGTTTGGAAAGTTGCCTATAATATATAATAATTTCATCTTTAATTTTAGATTTTAAAATATCCCAAAATTCTAAGGAAAAATCATGGTATTTTAATTCTCCATTGATAAGATCTGTAATGAGAGTTGGATTATTTACAAGTTTATTTTTGTAGTGTTTTGAAAAATACAATTATTAATCTTTTTTCTTTGCAAATGATTAAGTTTTATTTTTTTTAAAAATGTGACAATAAATGTTACATTAAATTACATTAAGCCAATTCCAAATTTGCTGAAACTGTTTCTTAGATAACAAACTCGTTGAAAGATCGCGTAGTGCTCTGAAAATGTTTGTTGCCGGGTTTCTTTATTTAAATTGTTTTACTTGCGTCATAACTTAAACGGTGATTTCCCTTGATATGCTATTTTTATCTCAAAGTTGTACCTGACCTGGGTATAATCTAGACCAGTGTGTCAAACTATAATCTGCAACACAAAGTCTTGAATTTTGAACCTTGCAATAGAAAAATATGAAATTGTTCAGAAATACTAGGAAATGATATATACTTCATAGTTGTTTTTACTTGCTTCATTTTAAATAAATTGGACAAGTTACACAAGAATACATTTTAACCTTACTAAAGCTATGTTGCTCTCTTATTGGTTGAACAAAACGAAAGTACTCCCAAAGAAAAGTACACCCCAAAATGGCTGCGGCGACACGACAAGAATGCTGCATTTGCATGGATAGTTTTAAGAGTCCTAAGCTAATATCCTGTAACCATAGTTTCTGTTACAAGTGTCTGGAGGATTATGTACGGGCTAATCTTCGTAACGGTCGATTTAATTGCCCCCTATGCAGGACAAGTGTGGCGTTACCAAAGGAAGGCTTGTCGGGCTTTGAAAGTAATCTTTACATCGATTCTGACTCTGATGAAAAAGTTACATGCAAGATAGGTGCCTGTGAGGAAATTGTCTGTGAGAAATATGAGTGTGAAAAATATGCCTGCGATATTTGTGGTCCGAAAAGTGTTGCTTGTTATAGATGTTTGGATTGTGAGGAGAATTTGTGTCGGGTATGCTCCAATGTGCACGAGAAATTGAAAGCTACTAGGCATCATAAAATAAGCGATTTGGGTACTTTGGATCAGAAAACAAAAGGCACGATTCGACAAAGAATATTCTGCGAGAAGCATCCTGAAGATGAGATTAAGCTTGTTTGTCAAAAGTGTAACGAATTGATGTGTGTTTTGTGCAAGGCTGTAAATCACGATACCCATACCTCAAAAACAGTAGCTGATGCGGCAGTTGAAGTGCAAAAGAAATTAGAGGCAAAAATAACTGAGTGCACAGTGGAGCTGAGACGTCTAAATGGTTGCTTACAAACGGGAGAAGAACTTGAGAGGAGAATTAGCGACGCAGAGCATCAAGAACTACAAGCAGTTGAACATCAGCATTTACAGCTGAAGACATTCCTTGATCAGGAAGCTGCAAAACTGACGCACAAAATAAAAACTATTTATGGAGAACTTAGAAAGGAAAACGTAGCTTTCAGGTCAGGTGTGCAAAATAAAGCTCTCTTGTTTTCTACAGCAAAGGAAAATGCAGCAAAGTTAATTAGTCAAGGGACGAACATCGAGAAAGTGCAGAAAGGTCCAATTATTCAACGATCAATAGCTGAAGCCCAATCGAGGACCGATCCAAATCCACCACGTGTAGACATAAATCTTTATTCGCCCTCTGCAGTCAAACCAAGTCAGCTCGTTTCTTTCTTAGGAGTTGTGCAAGATTCTACGAAAGTGAATCAAGTAAGTATTATTTTTTTAAAAATTGCACCAACTGGGTTTACTTGAAATCTTAGTTTATTTGTTCTAGTATGTTATTATTAATGACTGTATTCGCAACAGAATTTGCAGCCGTTTTGTGGAAAGTTCCTGCATATATATTTTTAAGATTCGTACACGTATTCCGTGTCGAGTACTTCCTATCAGTTTCAATCAATCCTCTGTGAAGATCTTTCTTTACGATAATTTTACTATATTAACTCGATTAAAATAAAGTTTATTGTTGGGTTTGTTTTGGTAGAATACCTTCAAGCTTCACCAATGTCCTTCCTTGTAAAGATCCGTTACGAAAAATATCTTAATAATTTTCATAAATCATAAATAAATGTTGAAATATGCTTTATTTGTAGAATTGCGTGTAAATAAACAAGACAGAATTGAAATACTAGAACAAAGACGGTCAGCTATTAAATTCTGATTCATTATTTTACGCTTGAAATGATTTAGGTTCCCTGTATGAGCGAAAGTGTTCATCTTTTCACTTTCACTTTTGTGTCTTCTGACACCCCATCCCCACGCCAGAAAACTCATTGCGACCTTTGAACCAACCTCATTCTTCTTCTTTTTCTTCTCTCTCTCTCCCTCTCTCTCTCTGCCATTACTTTTGTGGAATGATACAGCATAAATGAGAGGCAATCGCAGAAAAATGGAGGAGAACTTAATCGTATACTGATGTCAAATTCATTATGATATAATGATATTATTTACACAAGGGTCGAATCGCTGTAATGGTATGTGCTACAATTTCCATATTCCCCAAATGTCTCCTTTTCTAATATCTTTTGTCACACATTGCAATTGCTACACATCAGATATAAATTAAATAGGGCTCAATAGGGCGTTTGAAAGTAATGTAAATGTCTTTAGTGTTCATAACTACACTCACAAGAGACTGGATGGTATTGGTGTTCAAACTTCTCTGCTGAATATCTGAGGGAATCCTTTTCAGAACCCAGTTGATCTGGACGACCATAATGTTAGCATTGTTAAAACTGTATCTCATGCAGTCCGATCAAGAGATATGTTTGCCTTTATAGAAAATAAATACACATCACATTGGGGAATGACCGATTCTTTGGGGGAAAGGAGCATAATATGTTCAAATTTAATGGGGACTTTACAGGTAATACAGCAGTAATGAACGCATCTGTCCAGTATGGGTGATAACACTTCGTCAACACAAATGAACTGTGGAAATACAAGCGTGTGCTTATTATTGTCAATCAATCAATCTATTTCATAGCTAAAATCAGCCTGAAAAGTTTTGATCAATTCATGGTTAGTATTTTAACAAAATGAAGATAACGGAAAATGCTAAGTGAAGTAATCTGAATGTTCAAATCAGCGTGTCCAATATGTCACAGGTGATACTCTATTTTGACAGACATGGTACACACAGGAATGACGTACGTCAATATGTTGTTTGCCGTATGTGGAAAGAATTAAATCCCCCTCCTCCCGTTTGTATTTTTTGCTGGCGTTCTTCACAAAGCAAAACTCCGTCAACCAAGAGTTCTGAAATTTATTTTTCATGGACTTTGCTTCCTAAATCGCCTTCAAAAATGAATCACTTGAACACTATTCCGACAACTGAAATAATCATAACAATGATGCTTTCCGTTTTATATCTGGAGTAAACTCCGATTTCAATGAAACGCTGCCGCCGTTTACAAACTTGTCAATAAGGTTTAATACAGATGCTTTAAATATTCTCATTCTATGCAATGATATGTCACAACTTTTGTTCTCCTACACTCGACTAACATCTTTTTGATTTACTTATACTGGGTTGTTCCACTGCATGCTCTTTATCTATGCAAATAAGCACAATGGACTGAACCAATGCAGTCTTTAAATACATTACACTAGCTATTTTTTTCAGCTCGTGTCAATCATATAAAGGTCCTCGTAAAAAAAACTCTGCTTTTTCGTTACGTTACTACTATTTCAAGTAAAACATAGTTGCTAGGAAAGTATGATCCTGTTGCATTATCAATCATTTATGAAAAATGCTATCAGTAAGGAGACTATAAAATGCACTAGAATATTAATTATTATAGAAAGCAACTGTTATTTTAGTCGCTAAATAAAATATAAAAAGAATGAATTTATTGAGATGATTTAAAGCCTTCTAACAGTCTTGACTGTCTCCTTTGGGTGCGAAAAACCAGTCTAATTTCAAGATAAATTAAAGTTTACAAACAATTTATTAAATCGCTATATCAGTGAGGAATAAGATGTGTTGGCCGGGATGTATAGTGTGTGTGTGTGTGTGTGTGTGAGAGAGAGAGAGAGAGAGAGATTTCTCTACAAGAGAATAATCAATTTAATTTTCAATTTGTGCGTTAAGATTTTATGTTTGTTTTTTTACAAAGAATTTTAGTTTAGAAGAATAACTTTAGTTAAGAATGTCATGATCTAATTAAGTTTGCAATTTCACTAGCTGTAAATGTAAGAATTAAATGAACGAACAAAACTGACGTAGCAGCAGAGAGAAAGAATCAATAGAATGAAGGAGTCGGTGAACAAAGGAAAAAAATGTATGTACAACAAAGAGTGAAATAGGAGAATTGTGAAATATGTGAATGAACAAAATATGCAAGTTGCTCGTTTTCATTAGTAACGTGACACTTTCTTGCGTATGTGGACATTATAAGTGTAGTAAAAGCATGAAGTAGTTAAGTGTAAATTGTAAGAATGAGTCGCGTTCATTGCACGTTACTTATGAATCAGTGTTGAAATAAATTTGTTAATTGGACATCACATAAACGAAGGTGTCTGAGGTTTGAAGGAAGTTCCAGGCCTTCATTAAGAGAAAGCAATTATCTTTTAGACAGTTGCCATCGAGTGCACACAGAAAACAACGTAACAATAGGTTAGTGTATATTGCAGCACTATCTTAAATCCTACAATTCTAAAGAATAAACACCTGTCATTAATGAAGACCAATACCGAAATTGTGGAGTTACAATAGTAGCCTTCTTTATTTTCTAGAGTAGAGCAATGCAATTGAAAAAAAATGGCTGGAATAGAGCTGCAATTTAAAGGGGGAAAAGTAATATTGATCCGTGTAAATAATTAATCAGTACGAAACTCTTCATTCTATCTTGTTGGTTTGCCTAGCTATTTACTTCATTATCAGTGATCTGATTACTTGTACATATTGTTGCGTTTATTCTTAATAAAAGTTGTTATCTCTGTTGGTTTGTTATTGAGCCCATTCTGGTGGTTAAACGTTTTAGCAGCGTTTCGGACAATGTTTGGGTCGAAAGAAAAAAATGTCAAAGTTGCTGTTTGTTGAGATGTAACACATCCTGGCAGTTGCCGATCTACAGAGTAAAGGAAAGGTGGTATGCTATGCCCCACAACTGACTCTGCACAAATAAAAGCATATCCATATGTGCAGCCTCACTGCATTCTTCCTTCCTAGGTCATTGGCAAGTTTGGAGTAGGTTTCATAGCACCTGTTTTCTGCGAATGAGTCAGACGGGGCTAACATTTTGCATACATTTACATTAGTTGTATATTTGTGGTTGCTAGGTATGGTGGAACAGTAGTAAGCATGCCAGACCGGTGATGCAAAGGGTATCCAACCATCGAATCAGCCCGGGCTGGATAAAGTAGTGAGTTCTTGGGCAAGGCATTTCGCTCCAATTGCCACAGCACTAGATAGCATACTTGTTTTGCCGTGCTGCAAAAACTAGAACAGGAAAGGAGGATTCTTGGTTAAGTCTTTGAGCAAGGCTACGCTTTATATCACAAAGTACTGGTAGCATTAAAAAGGTCCAGAACATTTGTTATAAGATTTTTCTTTCCTTGAACATATCAATAAATTTAACCCAGATAGACAGACAGAATAGCGTTCTAAAAAATGATCTACAAGATGCATGTGCAGCTCGTTGGATACCATAATATATATGCATGTGACGTAACATTCGTAAATGTCTGTGATCTACTAGTGTCAGAGAAGAATTCTTCTACTGAGCAAAGACCATACCGTAAAATCCAGGTGCTCTTAGAAGTCTCTCTCAAGGTCAATTTGGATAAAGTTTACAAATGTAATTAACTGCCATATTCAACAGTTCTGAGGTGATTTCATCGTTCTAAAGAATGTCGTGAATCCATAGAAGAAGACCATCAGAGAAGACCGTTGCAAGAGGTAAGTATCGAGAACTGACAGCTGTGAACGGAATGATTTATGTGGATGCTTGATACACAGTGGAAATTTTTCTGTTATAATGGGAACAGTAATCGGGTTAATTTAGGCTTTATTGTGATAACTGGAATTAACATTAGGTCTCCAAGTTGAAATAAATCGGTATGGGGATGATATGAATTTACATTAGAGTATACGTTTAACGCGAGGGTTCTCTATTTAGTCATGGGAAACACGTATTGTTTAAAATTACCTTCCGTCAAGACTATGGGACGACGTGGATAAGAGTTGAAGGGAACATGTACTGTTACAACAACACTTACTAATCACTATGCCAATTTGGCTTACCAACACAAAGTCATCTACTGACCAATACTCAGTTATATACTATCCAGCATACCAACCCCCTCCACGTACTGATCCACACAGGGTTGGACTGAACAACACCCGTACTTTCTAACCAATACACAACGGATAAGATGTAAGAAAAATGAGGATGATATCACACAATTTGCGCCACCCATCCACAAAAACATACTGTTAAACACAAGGGTATTATTATTTACACACATCCACACATAATGTCAATAAGGCTAGGATGGTTACGTTTTAGCTGCAAAGACACATGCACAAATATAAAATTCATTTAGTGGCATTGATTGAGGAGTATCTCTTATCTGAGAGAAATGAGTGACCCTGAAACTGGTAATTGGGGTTATCGTCCTCGATCGGCGATGTTATCGATACCTGCAAGGGCACATCTCATCCAAGTTACCGCTTGAGGGAATAATAGCTGTTAATGGCAGTTGGTGCTGCTGCTGTTGCATTTTCTGTAAATTTGTCTTATTTCCCTTTGTTGCACCCTTTTCTATCTTTCATGGAGGTGTCAGAATTTAATTTCCTTTTTCTGATTTTCTCTCTCCCTTCTCGCCCCGCCCAAGATTTCTTGATTTTCTCTGTGTTTTGCTTCATTACTTATCTTAGCAGTTGTTTGGCTGACCTGAAGGCTGTCAACTCCTCTTCAAATGACACTTGTTCGCATTGTATTCCATTTCTCCCAACTGATCCAACAGATTTTCCAAATTGTTCAATGAGCGCATGACATTCGGTTGATATTCTCTTGTGGTCGTTAAATCAAACATTGTGAGGATCGTTATCCTTTGTCGACTCTGTGCCATTAAAGGCACCCAAGGTGTCAACGTTATACACCACCAATACACCCATATTTTTTCTGGCTTCTTTTCCGTACATCATGGCAGTTCAAATCCAACTCGATGAACAAAGAATACATTAAATTCTTTAGAGATACTCTGACATCGTAGCCAGGATTGTTGTTGCCTCTTTCAATGACTGACATGTTCAGGTAAAAGTTAACATATTCAGATTGACGTATTCTTTGGTCTGTCCTTTGACATCAAATTTGATATGAGTTGATGTGATTAAAAGTGACATAGAATAAAATTCTACCAACTGTGATTCCGTCATCTTCATCATCGTCTCTGGCATGGCAACAGATTGACGTTTGACTTGGAAAACTCGCAATTTGTAATCAAAATCTTCCAATCTCTTGCAGCTTTTCACCTTTTCTTATTCTTTACTGGTCGAGTCTATGATGACTGAAGGGTTTTGAACGTCTCTTTGTGCCTTGTTCTTGCAGTTGCGTGGGGCAGAAATTAATGCCTTCGTCAGGAACATGAACTTTGTTTGTATGCATGCCTCAACGATCCAGAAGATCTTTTCCTGTTTGAATATATCACATTTTTTTTTACCGCATCTATGAATGTTTGTTTGAGATCTTGTTGGTCGATGAACACGCTTTGAAAAATTAATTTTCTTACGCCAAGCGGCATCTTGTAAAATATGCAATCATCGAATGACCATATGTTTCAAAACCGGTTGTTACCATACGAAAGATTGATCTTAAGATGTCTCCTAAACCATGTTCTCGTTGTCCAGTTACTCCTCGGTACACATGAAACATCAATTACAATCGCTGGAGAATCGAAATTGGAAATGTATTTTCACGATAATTGTTTCCCTTAGAAATAGAATATATTATCTAAGATCTTTTTTTGTACAGAATACGACTTACTGACACGAATATAAAGAGGATGCACAATTTTTAGTGAACGTGATGCGCCTTCTTCCTTTATCGTAAGCAGCTATTGCATAATTTCACTTTGAAAGGAATGACTCTCAGCAACCGATCAGCTGATGTAATTTACATCAAAGTACACAAGCATCAAATTCGGCCCTTTGTTCAATTTTTGAGTTAGTGAAAATACTGGAAGAATTCGTTGTTGTTGATGATAACGTCGTTGGTAGGAGAGAGAACTGTTTTCACTCAGAATAGCAAACATCGAGGAAAAAGGGTGATAGACCTGTGTTTGGCGTTGGAAATATCCAATTTAAGATGAGAAGTTGAATGCTACTCGATCTGCACACTTCGGTGAGTTGTGTCCATAACTTTGCAATATGATCCAGGGGTCAAGCTAGACTTAAATTTTAGGGAGAGGTGACTTCTCATTTTGGACAGAACATGAAGAAGTGAGAGCTTAACAGGGAGAAGTGGACGCGAATCAAGAAACGCATTATATATATATATATATATATATATATATATATATATATATATATATATATATATATATATATATATATACAGTAGTCACATTTGTATTTAACATTGGATTTAATCAATACTTTATTTTCTAGTCGATAATTTTCTTAGTTATTTTGGCCATATGACTAAAAGAGAATAATAGAAACTGCATTGTAACAAAATTTAACTGAGTAACTAGATTACATTATTGTAATTGCAAGTTGGTAAAAATGCTTAATCAACTACCCTTAATCAATTTTTTAAATATATTTTTGTATTATTTTTTATATACTTTTTAAAAGTTCACAAGAATGGCACTTTCAAAGATTTCTAAACGCTTTTGACACAACCCCTTTACCATGTACATGAGGGCAAATACACACGTGTCCTCGTTTCTTTGTTTTGGATAAAACATTACCGTAACTAGGCCATCGGAGTTTATGGTTTATTTATTTGTTTACTTACTTGTATTAATTTAGGCATTGATTAAATATTGTCTGCTTAGCAGCTTTTTCCCGTATTTTCACAAATACGAGTCGAGTCAGAAAATAACTTTGACCTTACAACACTTCTCGCGACTTCCACAAAATAGCATTGTTTCATACATTTCTGACCTATATAATTGCATTTTAAAGTTAAACCTTAGGCTAAATAACATAATACCTACGCTTTGCTTTCTATGAAATGTATATTTTTCTGTATATATTTGCTCGATGATTTACGAAAACAGTCAATCTAATAAACTGGTACTTCCCAGACATAGAGATGTCCGCCATTTTTTCCCCGTTACTGGTACACTTACAGTTTCAAATTAATTTTATGATGAAATAGTATGCAAGAGGCAATTAAAATATACAGACCACAGATTTTATTCTTAAAACACAAATTACTATATACATACTACTGTTAAAGTTTCGAAACAGAAATTTGTATGTTTTAATCATCAAAGCATAACATGCGTAAATCGGGTAGTCATAGGGACCGAGTTGCCAACTCGGGAAATGGTTAATGGTCAATCAGCTATCAAAACACATGCCTGTGAATGTGCGAGAGTTTGTTTGTCAGCGTAATTGATATCAAAACTAGGCCTAGTTACTGATGGCTTGAAGAATACCTTTCGCTACAACACAGTACTAGAATAAACATGCCTACGGCGAGGGGGTATCTCAAAAGGTATCTCAAAAATATACCTCTAAAAAATCACAGGGCGAAGTTGTTTTCGCTTTCCTAACAGAAGAAGGCGAAGTTTACATTTTTTAGGCGACTTAGTCGCCCACTTCGCCTGGTAGTGTGACCCCTGCTTATCTACGATCATGTTTGAAATGTCTACACTTTTCATCCTTACGTATCATTATGTTTGCATTGTCTACATTTTTCATCCTTACCTATCATTATGTTTGACTTCTCTACACTCTTCATCCTTGTCTATCATCATGTTTGAATTGTGTACACTCTTCATCCTTACCTATCATCATGTTTGAATTGTCTACACTTTTCATTCTTACCTATCATTATGTTTGAATTGTTTACATTTTTCATCCTTACCTATCATCATGTTTAAATTGTCTACAGTCTTCATCCTTACCTATCATCATGTTTAAATTGTCTACAGTCTTCATCCTTACCTATCATCATGTTTAAATTGTCTACAGTCTTCATCCTTACCTATCATCATGTTTGAATTGTGTACATTATTAATCCTTACCTATCATCATGTTTCAATTGTCTACACTTTTCATTCTTACCTATCATTATGTTTGAATTGTTTACATTTTTCATCCTTACCTATCATCATGTTTAAATTGTCTACAGTCTTCATCCTTACCTATCATCATGTTTGAATTGTGTACATTATTAATCCTTACCTATCATAATGTTTGAATTTTCTACACTTTTCATCTTTACCAGGTCCTATCATTATGTTTGAATTCTCTACACTATTCATCCTTACCTATCATCACATTTGGATTGTCTACACCCTTCATCCTTACTATCATCATCTTTGAATTGTCTACACTATTCATCCTTACTAGGTCCTATCATTATGTTTGAATTGTCTACACTTTTCACCCTTACCTATCATTATCTTTGAATTGTCTACACTCCTCATCCTTATGTATCATCACATTTGGATTATTTACACTTTTCATCCTTACCTATCATCATGTTTGAATTGTCCCCACTATTCATCCTTAGCTATCATCATGTTTGAATTGTCTACACTCTTCATCCTTACCAGGTCCTATCATTAAGTGTGAATTGTCTACACTTTTCATCCCTACCTATCATTATCTTTGAATTGCCTACACCCTTCATCTTTACCTATCATCATGTTTGAATTCTCTACACTCTTCAGCCTTACCTATCATCATGTTTTAATTGTTGACACTCTTCATTCTTGCCTATGGTTATGGTTGAATTGTTTACACTTTTCATCCTTACCTATTATTATGTTTGAATTGTCTACACTCTGCATCCTTACCTATGATTATATTTGAATTGTGTACACTCATAAATCATTACCTATCATCATGTTTGAATTGTTTACACTCTTCATCCTCACCTATCATCCTGTTTGAATTGTCCAATTTTTTGATCCTTACCTATCATTATGTTTGAATTGTCTACACTTTTCATCCTTACCTATCATTATGTTTGAATTGTCTACATTGTTCATGCCTACGTATCATCCTGTTTGAAATGTCTACACTCTTCGGCCTCACCTATCATAATGTTGTTGTTGTTGTTGTTGTTGTAGGGTTTAACGCCATTTTTCAGCACAAGATAGGCTGTACATGGCGGCCAGTATAATTGGTGGAGGATGAACCCTGGAAAACCCCGGGAAGAACCACCGACCCACGAGAAGCTACTGGCAGGCTTTCTCACGTGCCCAGGTTAGCCGAGCCTGAGACTTGAACTCAAGCAGACAGAGGTGAGATGGCAGTCATCCGTAACGGTGAGCGCTTTAGACTACTCGGCCACTCAGGCCCCCCCCCCCATAATGTTTGAATTGTCTATACTCTTCATCCTTACCAATCATCATGTTTGAATTGTGTACACTCTTCATCCTTAACTATCATGCTGTTTGAACTGTCTACAATTTTCATCCTTTCTTCTCATCATGTTTGAATTCTCTACACACTTCATCCTTACCTATCATCATGTTTTAATTTTCTACACTCTTCATCCTTACCTATCACTATGTTTGAATTGTCTACATTCTTCATCCTTACCTATCACATAATGTTTGAATTGTTTATACTTCTCATACTTACCTATCGTGATGTTTGAATTGGCTACGCTCTTCATCCTTACCTATCATCATGTTTGAATTGTCTACACTCTTCATCCTTACCAGGTCCTATCATTATGTTTGAATTGTCTCCACTTTTCGTCCTTACCTATCATTATGTTGGAATTGTCTGCACTCTTCATCCTTACCGATCGTTATGTTTGAATGGTCTACACTCTTTATCCTTACCTTTCATTATATTTGAATTGTCTACACTTTTCATCTTTACCTCTCATTATGTTTGAATTGTCTGCAATATTCATCCTTACCTATTATCATGTTGGAATTCTCTACACTTTTCATCATCACCTATCATTATGTTTGAATGGTCTACACTCTTCAGCCTTACCAGGTCCTTTCATTATGTTTGAATTGTCTACACGTTTCATCCTTAGCTATCATCCTGTTTGAATTGTCTACATTTTTCATCCTTACCTATCATCGCATTTGAATTGTCTACACTGTTCATCTTTACCTATCATCATGTTTGAATTTTCTACACTCCTCATCCTTACCAGGTCCTATCATTATGTTTGAATTGTCTACACTTTTCATCCTTACCTTTCATTTTGTTTGAAGTGCCTACATTCTTCATCCCTACCTATCAGTATGTTGGAATTCTCTACACTTTTCATCCGCACCTATCATGATGTTTGAATTGTCTACACTCTTCATCCTTACCTATCATTATGATTCAATTGTCTACACTTTTTCTCCTTACCTATCGTTTTGTTTGAATTGTCTACACTCTTCATCCTTACCTATCATCATGTTGGAATTCTCTACACTTTTCATCCTCACCTATCATTATAATTGAATTGTCTACACGTTTTCTCCTTACCTATCATTACCTTTGAATTGTCTACAGTCTTCATCCATACCTATCATCATGTTTGAATTATCTACACTCTTCATCCTTACCTATCATCATGTTTAAATTGTCTACACTTTTCATCCTTACCTATCATCCTATTGAAATTGTCTACACTCTTCATCCATACCTATCATCATCTTTAAATTGTGTACACTTTTCATCCTTTCCTATGATCATGTTTGATTTGTCTACACTCTTGATCCTAACCTATTATCCTGTTTGAAATGTCTACACTCTTCATCCTTACCTATCATCATGTTTGCACTGTCGACACTCTTCATCCTTACCTATCATCATGTTTGAAATATCTGCACTTTTGATCCTTACCTATCATTATGTTTGACTTGTCTACATTGTTCATCCTTACCTCTCATCATGTTTGAATTGTCTACACTCTTCATCCTTATCTATCATCCTGTTTGAAATCTCTACAGTCTTCATCCTTACCTATCATTATGTTTGAATTGTCTATTACTTTCATCCTAATCTATCATCCTGTTTGAATTGTCTACATTTTTCATCCATACCTATCATCATGTTTGAAATCTCTACACTCTTCATCCTTACGTATCATCATGTTTGAATTGTGGACACTCTTCATCCTTACCTATGATCATGTTTGAATTGTCTACACTTTTCATCCTTACCTATTATTATGTTTGAATTGTCTATAACTTTCATCCTAATCTATCATCCTGTTTGAATTGTCTACAATTTTCATCCTTACCTATCTTCATGTTGTGAATTGTCATACTACATCTTTCATCCTTACCTATCATCATATGAATTCTAATTGTCTACAGTCTTTATCCTTACCTATCATCATGTTTGAATTGTGTACACTATTCATCCTTACCTATCATCATGTTGGAATTCTCTACACTTTTCATCCTCACCTATCATTATAATTGAATTGTCTACACGTTTTCTCCTTACCTATCATTACCTTTGAATTGTCTACAGTCTTCATCCATACCTATCATCATGTTTGAATTATCTACACTCTTCATCCTTACCTATCATCATGTTTAAATTGTCTACACTTTTCATCCTTACCTATCATCCTATTGAAATTGTCTACACTCTTCATCCATACCTATCATCATCTTTAAATTGTGTACACTTTTCATCCTTTCCTATGATCATGTTTGATTTGTCTACACTCTTGATCCTAACCTATTATCCTGTTTGAAATGTCTACACTCTTCATCCTTACCTATCATCATGTTTGCACTGTCGACACTCTTCATCCTTACCTATCATCATGTTTGAAATATCTGCACTTTTGATCCTTACCTATCATTATGTTTGACTTGTCTACATTGTTCATCCTTACCTCTCATCATGTTTGAATTGTCTACACTCTTCATCCTTATCTATCATCCTGTTTGAAATCTCTACAGTCTTCATCCTTACCTATCATTATGTTTGAATTGTCTATTACTTTCATCCTAATCTATCATCCTGTTTGAATTGTCTACATTTTTCATCCATACCTATCATTATGTTTGAAATCTCTACACTCTTCATCCTTACGTATCATCATGTTTGAATTGTGGACACTCTTCATCCTTACCTATGATCATGTTTGAATTGTCTACACTTTTCATCCTTACCTATTATTATGTTTGAATTGTCTATAACTTTCATCCTAATCTATCATCCTGTTTGAATTGTCTACAATTTTCATCCTTACCTATCTTCATGTTTGAATTGTCTACAATTTTCATCCTTACCTATCATCATGTTTGAATTATCTAAACTTTTCATTCTTACCTATCATTATATTTGAATTGTCTACATTTTTCATCCTTACCTATCATCATGTTTAAATTGTCTACAGTCTTTATCCTTACCTATCATCATGTTTGAATTGTGTACACTATTCATCCTTACGTATCATCATGTTTGAATTTTCTACATTCTTCATCCTTACCAGGTCCTGTCATTATGTTCGAATTGTCTACACTTTTCATCCTTAGCTATCATTATGTTTGAATTGTCAACACTCTTCATCCTTACCTATCATCACATTTGGATTGTCTACACTCTTCATCCTTACCTATCATCATGTTTGAATTCTCTACACTCTTCATCCTCACCAGGTCGTATCATTATGTTTGAATTGTCTACACTCTTCATCCGTACCTATCATGATGTTTGAATTGTCTACACTTTTCATCCTTACCTATCATCATGTTTGAATTGTCGACACTCTTCATCCTTACGTATCATCATGTTTGAAATGTCTACACGTTTCATCCTTACGTATCATCATAGTTGAATTGTCTACAATTTTCTTCCTTACCTATCATCATGTTTGAATTCTCTACACTCTTCATCTTTACCTATCATCCCGTTTGAATCGTCTACACTCTTCATCCTTAGCTATCATCCTGTTTGAAATGTCTACACTCTTCATCCTTACCTATCATCATGTTTGAATTGTCTACACTCTTCATCCTTTGCTATCATTATGTTTGAAGTGTCTACACTCTTCATCCTTACCTATCATCATATTTGAAATGTCTACACTCTTCATCCTTACCTATCATCATGTTTGAATTGTCGACACTCTTCATGCTTATCTATCATCCTGTTGGAACTGTCTACACTCTTCATCCTTACCTATCATCATATTTGAAATGTCTACACTCTTCATCCTTACCTATCATCATATTTGAATTGTCGACACTCTTCATCCTTACCTATCATCATGTTTGAAATGTCTGCACTTTTCATCCATACCTATCATTATGTTTGAATTGTAGACAATTTTCATCCTTACCTATGATCATATTTGAATTGTCTACATTTTTCATTCATACCTATCATCATGTTTGAATTGTCTACACTCTTCATCCTTGCCTATCATTATGTTTGAATTGTCTGTATTTTTCATCCTTACCTATCATCATGTTTGAAATGTCTACACTTTTCAGCCTTACCTATCATCGTATTTGAATTGTCTACACTCTTCATCCTTACCTATCATCATGTTTGAATTGTCTACACTCTTTATCGGTAGCTATCATCATGTTTAAATTGTCTACACTCTTCATCCTTACCTATGATTATGTTTGAATTGTCTACACTCTTCACCTTTACCTATGATAATGTTGGAATATTCTACACTTTTCATCCTCACCTATCATTATGTTTGAATGGTCTAAACTCTTCATCCTTATGAGGTCCTATCATTATGTTTTAAGTGTCTACACTTTCATCCTTATCTATCATTATGTTTGAACTGTCTACACTTTCATCCTTACCTATCATCATGTTTGAACTGTCTACACTTTCATCCTTACCTATCATTATGTTTTAAGTGTCTACACTCTTCATCCTTACCTATCATCATTCTTGAATTGTCAAAACTCTTCATCCTTAACTGTCATCATGTTTGAACTGTCTACACTCTTCATCCTTACCTATCATTATGTTTGAACTGTCTACACTCTTCATCCTTACCTATCATTGTGTTTGAACTGTCTACACTCTTCATCCTTACCTATCATCATGTTTGAATAAGCTACACTCTTCAGCCTTACCTATTATCATGTTTGAATTGTGTACACTCTTCATCCTTACCTATCATCCTGTTTGAAATGTCTACACTTTTCATCCTTACCTATCATCCTGTTTGAATTGTCTTCACTTTTCATCCTTACCTATCATTTTATTGTGCTTTTAAAGCTATAGTCTGATATTTAAATATTTTGGACCCAGTTAGGGCCTGAAAATTATGGTGGTCTGTGATTCAGGACTGAATGTGTTGCCACGGATGAGTAATATGTAAGCAGCGCTAGTCGATCAGACCTTTAGCAGTTTTTATTTGTCTCTATCAATTGAAGATGTTCTTTTTAATCCTTAAAAGATTTCAAAAGAATCATAAAAGTACACAGATGCAAACAAACATTGATCTATAGCTAGTCTGAGACTGGTGGGGTAAAATTTGACAGTAATTCTGCAAATTTAACATGCAATATGATCACCAAGTCTATGGTTGGTGATCGTCATTCAGATACTCAACCTGGCTGTAAGTTTTCCACAATATACTTTGGAAAACGATGGAATACCATGAACAGCCCTGGAAAACTGGAATATTTTGCTGAATGTAACTCTGGGCATTGTCCATGGAAAAGGCATCAAACAGCTGTCTGTTCTCAACCATAACTAAAACTAAGCAGCAATAGTATTAGATTACCATTTGTTCTAGATACTATGAGTTTGTTTAAGTATGATGAAATGTAAGAGTCAACCAATGGAAATTCTTTGCTACAAGACATATTTCACTGCAGGGTTATAACCATCCTAGCTCCAAAAATAAACATATTCACAGTTTCCAATATCACTGGAAAAGGCTCTGCCATGGGTTTAGTATAGCAACAGTGGGTCATTTATGTTTGTTCAGCATGTACAACATACACAGTCAGACAATCATTCACGTGCCTTTTTCAAAGGTACATGTAATTTTATAACTGATCCACAGATAGCACGTGAAACATGCAGAGAAAAACATATTACTTGCACTAGACAGGTTGCTGATAGTATATAAACATCCCCCTTTCAATGATCAAGAACATGATTTCCTGCACCTTTATGAGGCTGAGTGCACAACAAGTTATTCACAATATCAGAGGGACCAGAACTACTTGATATCTGTCCTGATAAGACCAGTGCCCAATGACTGCTTTTTTTCTTAGAAAGCACGGCCTTTAACACGTACTCTCTGAGACCCATGGCAAACTTCATCTGAGGTTGAGCAATTTCTAAGGTAGTCTAAGTTTTATCTTGTGTTTCCCATCCCATGTGAGAAATTTTGAGAACAAAAATGTAAAAATATAGTGAGTGAGAAAGGTAAAAAGGAAATTTTGACTCGCTGCCAAGTGAATTGTTACTTCTGGGCAAATGACTGCATATCAATTTACTTTATGGGTGTTTTCCCATCTGTTTCACTGAATGAGCTTTGAATGGTTAATGTGGTGTATTATTTGGTGTTTCATACCTTTTATTTTGAAAACATTATGACTTAAATTTTAGATAACTACAACTGTGAGATTCACAAGGATCCACCAACAGAAGGCATGATCATGTGATTTGAAAATTTAAAATGTTATGATTAGTAAGATTATATCTATGACTTAATAAGCAATAAAGCAGTTGTTTGAATTTTGAGTTTGCATTTAATTTTGTTATTTATTTTTTGTCTTTCATTTATGGTAACGCAATATTGTAAAGATTTTCAAGTCAGACTTTGCAGCTGGACCAGTCCATGGGTAATGCGGACCTGGGCAATTTAAGGTCCTACTGGTCCTGGGCCAGTGAGTCAAAAGCATATTTATTTTTCAAGCCCAGCCTGTACAGTTTGTAGCAACAATTATTTTTAGTGTCACTGTTAAACGTATAACATATGGATGTAAAGCCATTTATGAATATACATTTAAATTAATTCAAATAAACAGTCAAATGTCCCCTGTAAAGATAATAGTACAAATAAATTCTGAGTCGATATCACAAGATAAAGGAAGATGATATAATTTCTAAAAATGGAAAACGTATTTATTCCCTAAATGTGGAGAAAGCAAGTCAATATACAATTTTGAAAATTATCCTTTCCTTCCAAAATAAAATTAAAACTAGAGATATTGATGGAGTAAAGTAAAAAATATAGTCATAATACTTATCTGACATCGCTATGGTTGGAACTGCAACATCTTTCCTTCAATCAACACCTATGGTCAAGGAATAATGACTGTAATTGGTTTTGAAATAATCAAAAGCCACACAGATTTTTTACCAGTGACTGAAAAATACAGACATTCAGAAAGAAGTAAAATGTTTCTTGCACAGATAATCTTAATGTTGAATCTGAATGAAGTAAATTGGTAATTACACAACACCCACAAGACGTAATCTGAATGAAGTAAATTGCTTATTACACAACACCCACGAGACAGTAATCTGAATGAAGTAAATTGGTAATTACACAACACCCACAAGACAGTAATCTGAATAAAGTGAATTGGTAATTACACAACACCCACAAGACGGTAATCTGAATGAAGTGAATTGGTAATTACACAACACCCACAAGACGGTAATCTGAATGAAGTGAATTGGTAATTACACAACACCCATGAGATGGTAATCTGAATGAAGTGAATTGGTAATTACACAACACGAGAGGGTAATCTAAATGAAGTGAATTGGTAATTACACAACACCCACTAGACAGTAATCTCAATAAAGTGAATTGGTAATTACAAAACACCCATGAGACAGTAATCTGAATGAAGTGAATTGGTAATTACACAACACCCACGAGAGGGTAATCTGAATGAAGTGAATTGGTTATTACACAACACCCACGAGAGGGTAAACTGAATGAAGTGAATTGGTTATTACACAACACCCACGAGAGGGTAAACTGAATGAAGTGAATTGGTAATTACACAACACCCACGAGACAGTAATCTGAATGAAGTGAATTGGTAATTATACAACACCCACGAGACAGTAATCTGAATGAAGTGAATTGGTAATTATACAACACCCCCGAGAAGGTAATCTGAATGAAGTGAATTGGTAATTACACAACACCCACGAGACTGTAATCTGAATGAAGTGAATTTGTAATTATACAACACCCATTAGATGGTAATCTGAACGAAGTGAATTGATAATTACACAACACCCATAGACTGTAATCTGAATGAAGTGAATTGGTAATTATACAACACCCATGAGATGGTAATCTGAATGAAGTTACTTAAAAATCATGCATACCGATTTGTGTGTATTATATGATATCATTCTCAAATATGTAATTTTCACATATCTTTAATAATTTCCTTAAACCCATGATGGAAGGGTCTTAAGAATAATAGATCATCAGCAAAACTAAAATTGTTAAGAAAAAAAAAGCATTTGATGTTAAATGTAGTTGCATGGGCCACTCACCCAACTTATGACTTAAATCATCTATGCATTAAATAACAAAGGCAAAAAACACATATGACATCTAAATGAATAAGTAATTTATTTAAACATTTCATGCAAAGTATACTGGTCATTTTGTTTTTCTACAACAATTATTTACATATTGAAAACTTTAAGTACAGTGAAATTAAAAAACCTTTAAGAGTGCAAAACCTGCATATTTTAATAAAAATTAATAATTTTCTTATAAATTTCAATAAATGATATAAGCAAAGATGTTGAATACATGTATATCAAATGACCCAAGTATATCCTACATTATGACATTGTAAAGAAAAAGAAAGAAAAACAAGAAGCCCAAGTGAGCCTGCTGTTGCCTTTTTGACTTCTATCGGTGATTATGATCCCAATAAAGGGTATGACTATTTCTCTCTGTGACTTATTTAAAAAGCTGAGTGAATGACTATCATGTGAACAATTATTTGTTTCCAAAAAAGATGAACAACTGTAATGCATATAATCACTGCCAAATTCAACAGCATTAATTTTTTTCTACATCAAATGTATCTTATTAGAAACTAAGAACTCTTTATATATTTTTTACTTTTTTTATTTAAAAAGTATGAGATTGAAATTTATCTCCTGATAGGCTTTCATTTGTGTCAAGATCATAAAGAATTTCTAGCATCACTATATCACTGTTAGGTCTTCCACTGTCGCTAGTTCACTGTTTTATTCTCCAAACAAGATTTAATCCACGTTAGCCTTAATGTGCTTTTCACAATGTTACTTTCCTCTTAAAATGAAATGATTTAACCCTCAATGTTCTCCAGGCTGAATTTCCCGCAGTGAGAATTCCTGACTTTCACTAACGGAAATAAAAAGATACAGGAAAATGTCATCAAATTCTAAGAGTGATCCTTATATGTTACCAATCTCATCAGTAAAATATACCATGGTACAAATGTAACAGTACTTACACTGAGTAGTGTTCTCAGTTATACAAGTAATTTATAATTTCTAGGTCAGACTGTTACCCGAATGATACATTTTACAGACAGAACTAGAAGGTTTCCAACAAAAATATTTACAAAATAAATACTTAACTATGTATTAAACTAGACGTTAATTCTTTTGTAAAAATGGAAATATAAATAGTGTATATAAGCTTCATTTGCTGCAGTCTCATTTAAAATATAACATTTACTAAGTATATAATGAATTCACTTTGTGTCATCGATTATTGTTTACATTACCACAGGGTTCATCTTTGACTGTGCCTTTGAACCAGTGATCCTTATTTTCATCTTTAGTGCAAGAAAATTCTGTCAATGATGCCTGTATTATGTATAAAAAGACAGAATAAAGATAAGAGCATTACATTTGACCTTAAACTGAATTGAGCACACTATAGACATAGTGACCTGAGTGTGCTCAATGCCAAAAAAACCCAAAGACAATTGATTGCATTGGTTGACCAAAATGTCTCATTGATTCTGATAGCGTGGCAGTTACTGGTACCAACTGAGAGCACATCATCTATAATCATTGACAGAAAATGTAAAAAAGTTGAAATCTTAAATACATTGCTACATCAATTTCCAAATACTATTCAAAGAGGAAAAAAAATGAAGACTCAAATGTCCAGAAACAGATCCTAGAGGGGAATGGTTACTCAAGCATGAAGAATTCAAATCCTAATATGGAAAACACATGACATTTGAGGCTCATAATGATCGCATGTGTTCAGGTCATGGTTTTGTGCAATCCTATCCTAGAACTTACAGATATTACTCTTAAGTCAGACTATAGCACAGTTTGCTACAATTTCTTTGTCAACTGAAATATCCATGCTCTGAACAGTGGACAAGGTTATTTTAACAGAAAAATCTAATTGTAGTATAGGATAATGTAGTCCAACTATACAACAACATATTAAATAAATCTTTGATGTGAGTGCCTGTGATGATGGTATGTGTTTGAAATTTCTGGATAAACAAGATACAGGTATGGGTATTTCAGACTCTCCTTTTCTTTTTATAAAAAAAGACCCACTTATTGACATCACTGGGGCTGTTGTGTCCCCCTTCTCCAATTTTGGAATGAACACGGATGTCCTACTCTATGAACATGCTGCTAACAGCAATGTGAAAGTTGCTGGCCTTTTCCACTGCATAAATATCAGCCATTCTAAACTGCCCTCATGTCCATGTTTGATATAATGTAATAATAACTGTAAGAACCCTTAACAAATCTAGATGATGTGTCATCATTAATGGCAATCACACTAATAAAATTGAGTAATTTCAATGTTTTCAATTACAAAATTGCAGGAATAGCATTAAATATGAAAAGCACAGGCATTTCATTAATTTCAGCAACTATTACTGTATATACTCTGTCCTTATTACGTCTAGCCTGATATTCATTTTGTACAAAAGTACCAATTTAGGAAGTATCACTGTCATTATTTGACTAGTATGTATCGGAATGAGATAAGTGTCCCCACCCCCGCCACTGACCCCACCCCACCCACACTTCCCGTCAGGGTACATCTTACATATTAAGACGGTAAAGACACACCCTCACAAAGTGTAATGATTACGAAAATGTAAAAATGTGCAAAAACCTGAATTCTATACACAAAAAATATTTTAGTTGGAGAAACGACACCAAATTAACATCTAAGAAAGAGTGCTGCTTCATCTTACGATTTTGTGTCTCTAGCTCATTTGCCCCAAACTAACCAAAAAAGCTGTTAAAAAAATTGCTATACTTATATTTAAAAAAATCTAGAAAATCTATTTTTGGTCCAAATTTTAAAAAAGAAACATAGTGTTTAATAAACAGCTAAATAATCTTTATGAATGTGTCAAATTTGGTTTTGATATCTCTGCAAATAAAAAAATGCTGGGTATGGTACCATTTTTTGGCACAAAAATAATTAATTCTAAAAAAGTATTAAGTTGACGTTGTTTGAAAAAAAATCATAAAAAATGCAATTTCGGACATATTTTCATAAAATAAACTTTTATATGCTTCTTTCTACTAGCATTACATGTGTGCAATATTTGGTTGAGTTATCTTTCAAATAAAAACATGATTGGTTCATGCTATGAAGAAATAACCGCATAAATAACCTCACAAATGTTGCTCACAGACTTTTTGTGAAGGAACATTTTAATTTACAGAGTCTGCATTCAAAGAATAAGAAAACTATGACAAAAATATTTGAACTTCCATTGTTTCAAAATTCGCAAGATTAGTATTTAACAATCCATGGAAAAAGCAAGCAGATATTGTTCAAGACATAAAAACAGTTTTCTCATTTACACAGTGTTTGTCTCCCTCTTATCTGACAAAAGTTGTCATTTCATACTAAGCATGCCATTATACAAGAAATGCAACATTCAGTAAAACCCGTAAATGGATTTTTGTCTATTTACAGCGGGATACATAAGTAAGGCATTTTTCCTTTCCAAAATACTAAATATGACAGCTACCAACCATGCTAAATACTCTTTTAATTTAAATATATCCACACACCAACGGTCAGAATGAAAATTTCTATTGACACCACTAGCGTAGGGCTTCCCGGGCCCCTGCTTGTAAAGAAAATTAAACAATAATGTCAGTGCGGAATGTTCACAATAATGTTGATTTGTGTCTTCTCATGCCACACTTACATACAGAATATTATGATTTTGTTTAACCTTTCATTCCCCCTGGAACATTCAACCAATCAAATGTTATTCGATGCTGAAACATAAAGTCAATGTCCAAAACACCAAATGTCTCAGGCGGCCGCTATCTTTGAAATATCAACTTCCGGTTTCCATACACACGACCCCTCAGTTGAAATCAAAGTAAGTTCAAACACTTTCCGGTAATTAAACATAAAATCCTTGAAGGAATATATTGTTCATTGATTGCGCTTCAACGCTATGCTAAAATTAGATCGGTGCAGAAGCTCTTGCTATTGAAATAAAGTTTCTGAAATTTTCAAAACAATCGGAATCCTCGATTCCAGCACGCTTTTGGACCTTAATGTGACTGCACTACAAGTTTAATGTATCAAGAGCTTATATTGGATGTTAATTTTAAAAAGCCAATGAAAATAAACATAAGAAATGGCGTAATAGAACACCCTGTAAGGCCGGTAAACATGGACATGAAAGTGAAGCTGTTTTTTTGTTTTTTAGTGCGGTAGGAGTTGTGTCTCTTGTTGGTTCATACTACGTTAAAGTTTTATTATTATTGTTATCATTATTGAATGCATCCCCACATAGAAAAAAAGCTTTGTTTAAAGTTATAAAACTTGTTAATGTACGTCATTATTGATGCCCAATGCCTATATAGATAGTATATACTATCAGAACCACTTCTAACTGTTGCTTAAGACTTTGGAACAAAAAAATGGTTGAAATGTGATGAGGCCGTACACATTGTTATGCCCCTACTTTTAGTACTATCCGATCAGCAGATTATCGTCCCACCACGTTATTCGTACTGTGTACCTCTTTTGAGATGACCCCTTGTACAGCCAGATTTTCGTTACTGTTGCAAGTCCCTCGTTGAACAAAACAAGATTCTCGCATACATTTACCTACATGAACAGTTGACAAATATATCCTAATATCCATGTAGGTTCACAAATACAAATGATACTCCATGTTTAAATGTGAATTTAGGTGATTTCTCTCACAACCTGACTCATGGTTTCCCTTCCAGTCGCCAAAGCAAGATCATCTCTGATTGGTTGATTGATTTATATGCTTACCAATCAGTGCTTTGTTAGCCTTAATACTTCACGTGCAAGCCTTGGTCATAAACAAGGATGAGGATTAAGAATTTCGCCATTTGACCCAACCGAGCGAATGTAGTTCAGGAAAAATAGGTAATTCATCTTCACAACAAATCTTCAAATTTTATTTATGCATAAAATTTTGTAGCTTAAAGTTTTCGCAGACGATCATTATCTCTAACTTTTTATATTTGGACATAAAATGCAACAAACTATTTCATTAAATTTATCCACAATAATAAATGTGCACGAAGCAGAAATTTAGAAAACAAAATTTCAAAACATGAGGAAAAAAAATCTTATAATTCTGCGTGAATCATTATAGCAACTTACAAAGGGAAAATTTCTCATCATACTAATAACCAATCCGACAAATTAATTATGAACCTAGATAAATTGTTCTGAATTTAACAAATTAATTATGAACAGATATTCCAAGTAAAATTATTATGAGCAGTATTGAATAAATTTGTCCTGAATTACCGTGTTTGGTATTGTTGTTTTTTTTTCTTCTCCAGCCCTATAAAAAGACCGAGTCGAACCTACTACAAGGACTGACAGACAGAAAATACTTAATAATCTTCCAGACGAGTGAGACAACAATCTATCTCTCTCTCTCTCTCTCTCTCTCCCTCTCTCTCTCTCTTTCTGTATATATATATATATATATATATATATATATATATATATATATATATATATATATATATATAGTAACTATTATTTGTAGATTTTGCAATGTGTCTCAAGCGCTGACACGCTTAGAATATGATTTGGTGTTGTTATTGTTGTTGTTGTTACTGTTATTACTTTAAAAAATTCAGTACCTATGATCATATCTGTTGCCCAAAAATATATTTACTAAGAAATTTCACAAAGCTTTCTAGCTATGTTGCCCTTTAGCCATCTGCAAAGGGGTCTTGAAGGCGGGAATGGCGTTTTTGTCCCCACTCCTGAGATTCCTTGGAGGGGGTCGAGGATCAGATACATAAAAAGTGCAATGGGAATTATAGTTTCACTTATTTTCTAACCAAACATAATATATGCAGAAATATCAGGAATACACACACACACACACACACACACACACACACACACGCACACATGTAGCCTTATATATATATATATATATATATATATATATATATATATATATATATATATATATATATATATATATATATATATATATATATATAAAGGGGTTCGCAGTGTGTGCCCGTCTGTTCATTGATTTGGCGATAGTGATCTACAGGATGACCTCCCTCGATGTTATTGCCCAGTGTGAGTGGATAGATAGAACATTAGCAGCGAACTGAGCAAGACTATTGAGAAGAAATAAAACAATTACGAGTCCCCTTAAACAATAAAATTAAAATAGATTTTAATTAATTAATACATAAGCAAAAATTGCAATTTCAATCCAACAGTTTTATCCGCTGAACCTTAAACGTAGGCCCTTTTATGTTTCAGAGATGAAATAAGGGAAATGACAAAGTGACCTTTCACAAAGACTTTTCCGGTCTGACTTTGATAAAATTTTAATGCACAATTTATTCAACTTGAA